>JBBDGP010002292.1:537500-640476 GCA_037952835.1 Lithobates septentrionalis | reverse complement strand
CACATCTCGCCAACTGTAATATCCACATCTCCCCAACTGTAATATCCACATCTCCGCACTGTAATATCCACATCTCCCCCCACTGTAATATCCACATTCCCCCCACTGTAATATTCACATCTCCCCCACTGTAATATCCACATTTCCCCAACTGTAATATCCACATTTCCCCCACTGTAATATCCATCTCCCCCACTGTAATATCTACCCCCCACTGTAATATCTACATCTCCCCCACTGTAATATCCACATCTCCCCCCACTGTAATATCCACATCTCCCCCACTGTAATATCCACATCTCCCCCACTGTAATATCCACATCTCCCCCCACTGTAATATCCACATCTCCCCCCCCCCCCCCCAACTGTAATATCCACATTTCCCCACTGTAATATCCACATTTCCCCTACTGTAATATTCACATCTCCCCCAAAGTTAATCTCCACAACTCTCCCCACTGTAATATCCACATCCCCCCCCCCCAAGTAATATCTACATTTCCTCCACTTTAATATACACATCTCCCCCACTGTAATATCCACATCCCCCCACGGTAATATCCACATCTCCCCAACTGTAATATCCACATCTCCCCCACATCTCCCCCACTGTAATATCCACATCTCCCCTACTGTAATATCCACATCTCCCCCACTGTAATATCCACATCTCCCCCCACTGTAATATCCACATCTCCCCCCACTGTAATATCCACATCTCCCCCACTGTAATATCCACATCTCCCTCCACTGTAATATCCACATCTCCCCCCACTGTAATATCCACATCTCCCCCCACTGTAATATCCACATATCCCCCACTGTAATATCCACATCTCCCCCACTGTAATATCCACATCTCCCCCTCAACTGTAATATCCACATTTCCCCCACTGTAATATCCACATTTCCCCCACTGTAATATCCACATTTCCCCCACTGTAATATCCACATTTCCCCCACTGTAATATCCAAATCCCCCCCCCAACTGTAATATCCACATTTCCCCCACTGTAATATCCACATTTCCCCACTGTAATATCCACATTTCCCCCCACTGTAATATCCACATCTCCCCCCACTGTAATATCCACATCTCCCCCACTGTAATATCCACATTTCCCCCACTGTAATATTCACATCTCCCCCCGCTGTAATATCCACATCTCCCCCCACTGTAATATCCACATTCCCCCCACTGTAATATTCACATCTCCCCCACTGTAATATCCACATTTCCCCAACTGTAATATCCACATTTCCCCCACTGTAATATCCATCTCCCCCACTGTAATATCTACATCTCCCCCACTGTAATATCTACATCTCCCCCACTGTAATATCCACATCTCCCCCCACTGTAATATCCACATCTCCCCCCACTGTAATATCCACATCTCCCCCCACTGTAATATCCACATCTCCCCCCACTGTAATATCCACATCTCCCCCTCAACTAAAATATACACAATTCCCCCAACTGAAATATCCACATTTCCCCACTGTAATATCCACATCTCCCCCCCCCCCCAACTGTAATATCCACATTTCCCCACTGTAATATCCACATTCCCCTACTGTAATATTCACATCTCCCCCAAAGTTAATCTCCACAACTCTCCCACTGTAATATCCACATCCCCCCCCCCCAAGTAATATCTACATTTCCTCCACTTTAATATACACATCTCCCCCACTGTAATATCCACATCCCCCCACGGTAATATCCACATCTCCCCAACTGTAATATCCACATCTCCCCCACATCTCCCCCACTGTAATATCCACATCTCCCCTACTGTAATATCCACATCTCCCCCACTGTAATATCCACATCTCCCCCACTGTAATATCCACATCTCCCCCCACAGTAATATCCACATCTCCCCCACTGTAATATCCACATCTCCCTCACTGTAATATCCACATCTCCCCCCACTGTAATATCCACATCTCCCCCCACTGTAATATCCACATATCCCCCATTGTAATATCCACATCTCCCCCACTGTAATATCCACATCTCCCCCTCAACTGTAATATCCACATTTCCCCCACTGTAATATCCACATTTCCCCCACTGTAATATCCACATTTCCCCCACTGTAATATCCACATTTCCCCCACTGTAATATCCAAATCCCCCCCCCCCCAACTGTAATATCCACATTTCCCCCACTGTAATATCCACATTTCCCCCACTGTAATATCCACATTTCCCCCACTGTAATATCCACATCTCCCCCACTGTAATATCCACATCTCCCCCACTTAATATCCACATTTCCCCCACTGTAATATTCACATCTCCCCCCGCTGTAATATCCACATCTCCCCCGCTGTAATATCCACATCTCCCCCCACTGTAATATCCACATCTCTCCCCCACTGTAATATCCACATCTCCCCCCCACCGTAATATCCACATCCCCCCCCCCCCAACTGTAATATCCACATTTCCCCCCACTGTAATATCCACATCTCCCCCACTGTAATATCCACATTTCCCCACTGTAATATCCACATTTCCCCCACTGTAATATCCACATTTCCCCACTGTAATATTCACATCTCCCCCCGCTGTAATATCCACATCTCCCCCACTGTAATATCCACATCTCCCCCCCACCGTAATATCCACATCTCCCCCCCCCCAACTGTAATATCCACATTTCCCCCACTGTAATATCCACATCTCTCCCACCGTAATATCCACATCTCCCCCACGGTAATATCCACATCTCCCCCACTGTAATATCCACATCTCCCCCTCTGTAATATCCACATTTCCCCCACTGTAATATCCACATCTCCCCTATTGTACTATCTACGTCTCCCCCACATCTCCTCCACTGTAATATCCACATCTCCCCCCACTGTAATATCCACATCTCCCCCCAACTGTAATATCCACATCTCCCCCCAACTGTAATATCCACATCTCCCCCACTGTAATATCCACATCTCTCCCAGTGTAATATCCACATCTCCCCACTGTAATATCCACATCTCCCCCCATTGTACTATCCACGTCTCCCCCACATCTCCCCCACTGTAATATCCACATCTCCCCCACTGTAATATCCACATCTCCCCCCACTGTAATATCCACATCTCCCCCCCAACTGTAATATCCACATTTCCCTCACTGTAATATCCACATCTCCTCCACTGTAATATCCACATCTCCCCCACTGTATTATTCACATCCCCCCCCCAACTGTAATATCCAAATTTCCCCCAGTGTAATATCCACATTTCCCCCACTGTAATATCCACATCTCCCCCACTGTAATATCAACATCTCCCCCACATCTCCCCCACTGTAATATCCACATCTCCCCCACTGTAATATCCACATCTCCCCCACTGTAATATCCACATTTCCCCCACATCTCCCCCCACTGTAATGTCCACATCTCCCCCACTGTAATATCCACATCTCCCCCCACTGTAATATCCACATCTCCCCCATTGTAATATCCACATCTCCCCACATCTCCCCCACTGTAAAATCCACATTTCCCCCACTGTATTATCCACATTTCCCCCACTGTAATATCCACATCTCCTGCATTGTACTATCCACATCTCCCCCACTGTAATATCCACATCTCCCCCCACTGTAATATCCACATCTCCCCCCACTGTAATATCCACATCTCCCCCCACTGTAATATCCACATCTCCCCCCACTGTAATATCCACATCTCCCCCCCCACTGTAATATCCACATCTCCCCCACTGTAATATCCACATCTCCCCCCACTGTAATATCCACATCTCCCCCCACTGTAATATCCACATATCCCCCACTGTAATATCCACATCTCCCCCACTGTAATATTCACATCTCCCCCACTGTAATATCCACATCTCCCCCCACTGTAATATCCACATTTCCCCCACATCTCCCCCCACTGTAATATCCACATCTCCCCCACTGTAATATCCACATCTCCCCCACTGTAATATCCACATTTCCCCCCACTGTAATATCCACATTTCCCCCCACTGTAATATCCACATCTCCCCCATTGTAATATCCACATCTCCCCCACATCTCACCCACTGTAATATCCACATCTCCCCCACATCTCCCCCACTGTAATATCCACCCCCCCCTCCCACTGTAATATACACATCTCCTCACTGTAATATACACATCTCCCACACTGTAATATACACATCTCCCCCGCTGTAATATCCACATCTCCCCCACTGTAATATCCACATCTCCCCCACTGTAATATCCATATCTCCCCCACATCTCCCCCACTGTAATATACACATCCCCCCCCCACTGTAATATCCACATCTCCCCCCACTCAGGGGCGTAACTAGAAATAGCAGGGCCCCATAGCAAAATGTTGTATGGGCCCCCCTGCAAACAGCCCCCCCGCCACAGCTGCCCTAGTGTCAATGCAGCGTGACCTGTGCCCCATACAGCGTGACCTGTGCCCCATACAGCGTGACCTGTGCCCCCATACAGCGTGACCTGTGCCCCCATACAGCGTGACCTGTGCCCCATACAGCGTGACCTGTGCCCCAATACAGCGTGACCTGTGCCCCAATACAGCGTGACCTGTGCCCCAATACAGTGTGACCTGTGCCCCATACAGCGTGACCTGTGCCCCATACAGCATGACCTGTGCCCCATACAGCGTGACCTATGCCCAATACAGCGTGACCTATTCCCCATACAGCGTGACCTGTGCCCAATACAGCCTGGTCTGCCTATGCCCCATACAGCCCCACCTATGCAGAGGAAGAGGCAAGCCACCCGGATGAGCAGAGAGCGGGATTGCCCGCTGTAATAGCTTTCATTTGAATTTCCTGTCTTCCCGGGGCTCATCGTCACATAGCCCCACCTCTTGGCCCGACGCCTTTGATGACGTCACATGTCCCGCATTGGATCGGCGTTCTGTCTATCAAAGGCACCGGGCCAAAAGGTGGAGCTATGTGACGTGAGCCCTGGGAACACTGGAAGTTCGAATGAAAGCTCTTACATCGGGCAATTCAGCTCTCTGCTGATACGGACAGCTCGCCTCTTCCTTTCCTCTCTCTTCCCCTGGCTGGGAGACTGTGCCGGCGGTGCTCTTATCCTCACTGGGCCCCACTCGGCTGCAGGCCCCATAGCGCCCGCATGGGTTGCTATGGTGGTAGTTACGCCCCTGCCCCCACTGTAATATCCACATCTCCCCCTTTTAATATCCACATCTCCCCCACTGTTATATCCACATCTCCTACTGTAATATCCACAATCCCCCCACTGTAATATCCACATCTCCCCCATTGTAATATCCACATCTCCCCCACATTTCCCCCCCACTGTAATATCCACATTTCCCCCCCACTGTATTATCCACATCTCCCCCCACTGTATTATCCACATCTCCCCCCACTGTAATATCCACATCTCTCCCACTGTAATATCCACATCTCCCCCACTGTAATATCCACATCTCCCCCCACTGTAATATCCACATTTCCCCCACATCTCCCCCACTGTAATATTCACATCTCCCCCCGCTGTAATATTCACATCTCCCCCCACTGTAATATCCACATTTCCCCCACATCTCCCCCACTGTAATATTCACATCTCCCCCCACTGTAATATTCACATCTCCCCCCACTGTAATATTCACATCTCCCCCACTGTAATATTCACATCTCCCCCCACTGTAATATCCACATTTTCCCCCACTGTAATATCCACATCCCCCCCCCCCCCCACTGTAATATCCACATTTCCCCCACTGTAATATCCACATCTCCCCCACTCTAATATCCACATCTTCCCCCCACTGTAATATCCACATTTCCCCCCACTCTAATATCCACATTTCCCCCCACTGTAATATCCACATCTCCCCCACTGTAATATCCACATCTCCCCCCACTGTAATATCCACATCTCCCCCACTGTAATATCCACATCTCCCCTCAACTAAAATATCCACAATTCCCCCCCACTGAAATATCCACATTTCCCCCACTGTAATATCCACATCTCCCCCCCCCCAACTGTAATATCCACATTTCCCCACTGTAATATCCACATTTCCCCTACTGTAATATTCACATCTCCCCCAAAGTTAATCTCCACAACTCTCCCACTGTAATATCCACATCTCCCCCCCCCCCCCAAAGTAATATCTACATTTCCTCCACTTTAATATACACATCTCCCCCACTGTAATATCCACATCCCCCCACGGTAATATCCACATCTCCCCAACTGTAATATCCACATCTCCCCCACATCTCCCCCACTGTAATATCCACATCTCCCCTACTGTAATATCCACATCTCCCCCACTGTAATATCCACATCTCCCCCCACTGTAATATCCACATCTCCCCCCACTGTAATATCCACATCTCCCCCACTGTAATATCCACATCTCCCTCCACTGTAATATCCACATCTCCCCCCACTGTAATATCCACATCTCCCCCCACTGTAATATCCACATATCCCCCACTGTAATATCCACATCTCCCCCACTGTAATATCCACATCTCCCCCTCAACTGTAATATCCACATTTCCCCCACTGTAATATCCACATTTCCCCCACTGTAATATCCACATTTCCCCCACTGTAATATCCACATTTCCCCCACTGTAATATCCAAATCTCCCCCCCCCAACTGTAATATCCACATTTCCCCCACTGTAATATCCACATTTCCCCCCACTGTAATATCCACATCTCCCCCGCTGTAATATCCACATCTCCCCCCACTGTAATATCCACATCTCTCCCCCACTGTAATATCCACATCTCCCCCCCACCGTAATATCCACATCTCCCCCCCCCCAACTGTAATATCCACATTTCCCCCACTGTAATATCCACATCTCCCCCACTGTAATATCCACATTTCCCCACTGTAATATCCACATTTCCCCCACTGTAATATTCACATCTCCCCCGCTGTAATATCCACATCTCCCCCGCTGTAATATCCACATCTCCCCCCACTGTAATATCCACATCTCTCCCCCACTGTAATATCCACATCTCCCCCCCACCGTAATATCCACATCTCCCCCCCCCCAACTGTAATATCCACATTTCCCCCACTGTAATATCCACATCTCCCCCACTGTAATATCCACATTTCCCCACTGTAATATCCACATTTCCCCCACTGTAATATCCACATTTCCCCCACTGTAATATCCACATTTCCCCCACTGTAATATTCACATCTCCCCCCGCTGTAATATCCACATCTCCCCCACTGTAATATCCACATCTCCCCCCCACCGTAATATCCACATCTCCCCCCCCCCCCCAACTGTAATATCCACATTTCCCCCACTGTAATATCCACATCTCTCCCACGGTAATATCCACATCTCCCCCACGGTAATATCCACATCTCCCCCACTGTAATATCCACATTTCCCCCACTGTAATATCCACATCTCCCCCATTGTACTATCTACGTCTCCCCCACATCTCCTCCACTGTAATATCCACATCTCCCCCCACTGTAATATCCACATCTCCCCCCCAACTGTAATATCCACATCTCCCCCCCAACTGTAATATCCACATCTCCCCCACTGTAATATCCACATCTCTCCCAGTGTAATATCCACATCTCCCCCACTGTAATATCCACATCTCCCCCCATTGTACTATCCACGTCTCCCCCACATCTCCCCCACTGTAATATCCACATCTCCCCCACTGTAATATCCACATCTCCCCCCACTGTAATATCCACATCTCCCCCACTGTAATATCCACATCTCCCCCCCAACTGTAATATCCACATTTCCCTCACTGTAATATCCACATCTCCTCCACTGTAATATCCACATCTCCCCCACTGTATTATTCACATCCCCCCCCCAACTGTAATATCCAAATTTCCCCCAGTGTAATATCCACATTTCCCCCACTGTAATATCCACATCTCCCCCATTGTAATATCAACATCTCCCCCACATCTCCCCCACTGTAATATCCACATCCCACCCACTGTAATATCCACATCTCCCCCACTGTAATATCCACATTTCCCCCACATCTCCCCCCACTGTAATGTCCACATCTCCCCCACTGTAATATCCACATCTCTCCCCACTGTAATATCCACATCTCCCCCATTGTAATATCCACATCTCCCCCACATCTCCCCCACTGTAAAATCCACATTTCCCCCACTGTATTATCCACATTTCCCCCACTGTAATATCCACATTTCCCCCACTGTAATATCCACATCTCCTGCATTGTACTATCCACATCTCCCCCACATCTCCCCCACTGTAATATCCACATCTTCCCCCACTGTAATATCCACATCTCCCCCCACTGTAATATCCACATCTCCCCCCACTGTAATATCCACATCTCCCCCCACTGTAATATCCACATCTCCCCCCCCACTGTAATATCCACATCTCCCCCACTGTAATATCCACATCTCCCCCACTGTAATATCCACATCTCCCCCCACTGTAATATCCACATCTCCCCCCACTGTAATATCCACATATCCCCCACTGTAATATCCACATCTCCCCCACTGTAATATTCACATCTCCCCCACTGTAATATCCACATCTCCCCCCACTGTAATATCCACATTTCCCCCACATCTCCCCCCACTGTAATATCCACATCTCCCCCACTGTAATATCCACATCTCCCCCACTGTAATATCCACATTTCCCCCCACTGTAATATCCACATTTCCCCCCACTGTAATATCCACATCTCCCCCACATCTCACCCACTGTAATATCCACATCTCCCCCACATCTCCCCCACTGTAATATCCACCCCCCCTCCCACTGTAATATACACATCTCCTCACTGTAATATACACATCTCCCACACTGTAATATACACATCTCCCCCGCTGTAATATCCACATCTCCCCCACTGTAATATCCACATCTCCCCCACTGTAATATCCATATCTCCCCCACATCTCCCCCACTGTAATATCCACATCCCCCCCACTGTAATATCCACATCTCCCCCCACTCAGGGGCGTAACTAGAAAACGCAGGGCCCCATAGCAAAATGTTGTATGGGGCCCCCCTGCAAACAGCCCCCCCCCCACAGCTGCCCTAGTGTCAATGCAGCGTGACCTGTGCCCCATACAGCGTGACCTGTGCCCCCATACAGCGTGACCTGTGCCCCCATACAGCGTGACCTGTGCCCCCATACAGCGTGACCTGTGCCCCAATACAGCGTGACCTGTGCCCCAATACAGCGTGACCTGTGCCCCAATACAGCGTGACATGTGCCCCATACAGCGTGACCTGTGCCCCATACAGCGTGACCTGTGCCCCATACAGCATGACCTGTGCCCCATACAGCGTGACCTATGCCCAATACAGCGTGACCTATGCCCCATACAGCGTGACCTGTGCCCAATACAGCCTGGTCTGCCTGTGCCCCATACAGCCCCACCTATGCAGAGGAAGAGGCAAGCCACCCGGATGAGCAGAGAGCGGGATTGCCCGCTGTAATAGCTTTCATTTGAATTTCCTGTCTTCCCGGGGCTCATCGTCACATAGCCCCACCTCTTGGCCCGACGCCTTTGATGACGTCACATGTCCCGCATTGGATCGGCGTTCTGTCTATCAAAGGCACCGGGCCAAAAGGTGGAGCTATGTGACGTGAGCCCTGGGAACACTGGAAGTTCGAATGAAAGCTCTTACATCGGGCAATTCAGCTCTCTGCTGATACGGACAGCTCGCCTCTTCCTTTCCTCTCTCTTCCCCTGGCTGGGAGACTGTGCCGGCGGTGCTCTTATCCTCACTGGGCCCCACTCGGCTGCAGGCCCCATAGCGCCCGCATGGGTTGCTATGGTGGTAGTTACGCCCCTGCCCCCACTGTAATATCCACATCTCCCTCTTTTAATATCCACATCTCCCCCACATCTCCCCCACTGTAATATCCACCCCCCCTCCCACTGTAATATACACATCTCCTCACTGTAATATACACATCTCCCACACTGTAATATACACATCTCCCCCGCTGTAATATCCACATCTCCCCCACTGTAATATCCACATCTCCCCCACTGTAATATCCATATCTCCCCCACATCTCCCCCACTGTAATATCCACATCCCCCCCACTGTAATATCCACATCTCCCCCCACTCAGGGGCGTAACTAGAAAACGCAGGGCCCCATAGCAAAATGTTGTATGGGGCCCCCCTGCAAACAGCCCCCCCCCACAGCTGCCCTAGTGTCAATGCAGCGTGACCTGTGCCCCATACAGCGTGACCTGTGCCCCCATACAGCGTGACCTGTGCCCCCATACAGCGTGACCTGTGCCCCCATACAGCGTGACCTGTGCCCCAATACAGCGTGACCTGTGCCCCAATACAGCGTGACCTGTGCCCCAATACAGCGTGACATGTGCCCCATACAGCGTGACCTGTGCCCCATACAGCGTGACCTGTGCCCCATACAGCATGACCTGTGCCCCATACAGCGTGACCTATGCCCAATACAGCGTGACCTATGCCCCATACAGCGTGACCTGTGCCCAATACAGCCTGGTCTGCCTGTGCCCCATACAGCCCCACCTATGCAGAGGAAGAGGCAAGCCACCCGGATGAGCAGAGAGCGGGATTGCCCGCTGTAATAGCTTTCATTTGAATTTCCTGTCTTCCCGGGGCTCATCGTCACATAGCCCCACCTCTTGGCCCGACGCCTTTGATGACGTCACATGTCCCGCATTGGATCGGCGTTCTGTCTATCAAAGGCACCGGGCCAAAAGGTGGAGCTATGTGACGTGAGCCCTGGGAACACTGGAAGTTCGAATGAAAGCTCTTACATCGGGCAATTCAGCTCTCTGCTGATACGGACAGCTCGCCTCTTCCTTTCCTCTCTCTTCCCCTGGCTGGGAGACTGTGCCGGCGGTGCTCTTATCCTCACTGGGCCCCACTCGGCTGCAGGCCCCATAGCGCCCGCATGGGTTGCTATGGTGGTAGTTACGCCCCTGCCCCCACTGTAATATCCACATCTCCCTCTTTTAATATCCACATCTCCCCCACATCTCCCCCACTGTTATATCCACATCTCCCTACTGTAATATCCACAATCCCCCCACTGTAATATCCACATCTCCCCCATTGTAATATCCACATCTCCCCCACATTTCCCCCCCACTGTAATATCCACATTTCCCCCCCACTGTATTATCCACATCTCCCCCCACTGTATTATCCACATCTCCCCCCACTGTAATATCCACATCTCTCCCACTGTAATATCCACATCTCCCCCACTGTAATATCCACATCTCCCCCCACTGTAATATCCACATTTCCCCCACATCTCCCCCACTGTAATATTCACATCTCCCCCCGCTGTAATATTCACATCTCCCCCCACTGTAATATCCACATTTCCCCCACATCTCCCCCACTGTAATATTCACATCTCCCCCCACTGTAATATTCACATCTCCCCCCACTGTAATATTCACATCTCCCCCCACTGTAATATCCACATTTTCCCCCACTGTAATATCCACATTCCCCCCCCCACTGTAATATCCACATTTCCCCCACTGTAATATCCACATCTCCCCCCACTGTAATATCCACATCTTCCCCCCACTGTAATATCCACATTTCCCCCCACTCTAATATCCACATTTCCCCCACTGTAATATCCACATCTCCCCCACTGTAATATCCACATCTCCCCCCACTGTAATATCCACATCTCCCCCACTGTAATATCCACATCTCCCCCCACTGTAATATCCACATCTCCCCCCACTGTAATATCCACATCTCTCCCACTGTAATATCCACATCTCCCCCACTGTAATATCCACATCTCCCCCCACTGTAATATACACATTTCCCCCACATCTCCCCCACTGTAATATTCACATCTCCCCCCACTGTAATATTCACATCTCCCCCCACTGTAATATTCACATCTCCCCCCACTGTAATATCCACATTTTCCCCCACTGTAATATCCACATTCCCCCCCCCCCCACTGTAATATCCACATTTCCCCCACTGTAATATCCACATCTCCCCCCACTGTAATATCCACATCTTCCCCCCACTGTAATATCCACATTTCCCCCCACTCTAATATCCACATTTCCCCCCACTCTAATATCCACATCTCCCCCACATCTCCCCCACTGTAATATTCACATCTCACCCCACTGTAATATCCACATCTCCCCCCCACTGTAATATCCACATCTCCCCACTGTAATATACACATCTCCCACACTGTAATATACACATCTCCCCCACTGTAATATCCACATCTCCCCCACTGTAATATCCCCATCTCCCCCACATCTCCCCCACTGTAATTTCCACATCTCCCCCACTGTAATATCCACATCTCCCCCACATCCCACTGTAATATCCACATCTCCCCCACTGTAATATCCACATCTCCCCCACTGTAATATCCACATCTCCCCCACTGTAATATCCACATCTCCCCCACTGTAATATCCACATCTCCCCTCACTGTAATATCCACATTTCCCCCCCTGTAATATCCACAGCTCCCCCATTGTAATATCCACATCTCCCCCCACTGTAATATCCACATCTCCCCCACATCTCCCCCACTGGAATATCCACATCTCCCCCACATCTCCCCCACTGTAATATCCACATCTCTCCCACTGTAATATCCACATCTCCCCTACGATTGTTTGCTTGCTTACCACTACACAAGCAGGCAGATCCACGAGCAGTTGAGGCAGGTGATGATGATGTCAGTGTGCCACTCACCTAGGCCGCCGCCGGGTGTACCAAGATGGCCGCCGCTCCAGAGCTAGGCCGAAGCCGCTGCCTTTCCTATGGGCTCAATCTGCGGATCGCACACCACGCGATCCGCGGATTGAGAGGCGAGAGTCAGATGCAGCCATCAAAAGAACCACATCTGGCTTGCGAGCCATAGGTTTCCAACCCCTGGTCTACACTAAATGCAGAGCATTTATATATACACTGAGAGAGGGGGAAAGTGTTTGGTGTCAGCGCCATAATACAAAATAAATAGGTGACCCTTTTTGCAAGCTTTCTATGCCAGGTAAATTTAGACAGGCTTATCCTATTACAGCAGGCCTGTGTTGTCAATTACCATTTGAGTAGCAGGTAGTTTATGTGATAGTCTCGACCAATCATTGATTTGCTTGGTAATTCCCGGGACTCTCATATAAAAAAGGGGTCACATGGTGTCTGGGTAGGTCGAGTCCAGTCCTGCTCTGAGCAGCGAGAGAGCCAGCCTGGTTCCTGGAGGGGGAGGTGGAGGTTTTTCTCCTCCAGGGAGCCAACGGAGCTTCACCTTTGTGAGAAGGGTGAAGGACCGGTCCTCATGGAGGAACAGACGACATCTTACAGCATGTAGTGGCTGATGTCATTGGCCGCCCCTGCGGGGAGGGCAGCGGGCCACAAAGCGGAAGGAAACTGGGTGATCGATTGCATAGGAGCGACACACGGGCTATTGATCAAGTGAGTGAAAAGCCTAAGGGAGGTACTGTCCAGAGGCTGAGGGATGTTGGTACGCAAGTCAACAATACAGGTGGTTGTGGCCTGTGACTTTGGGTTCAACATTGCCCCGGGATTCCAATCAGTCAAGCGAGAGAGGTCATTCAGAGTGACTCTTATCGTTTATTCTCTGTCAGAAATCTACTTCCATCTCCCTGATAAAGTAATCATCCAGTTTTGAATTGCTGTCACCCGCAATGCTGTGAGTCTTTGCAAGTGAAGCAAGGAAAAGATCAGAAATTAACCAAACAGCATCTCAAAGAAAGTCCTTCTCCCATCCCAGTTTATGTTGATGAATAAAGCTTTAAGAAAAAGCCTTAAGGACTGTGACTTTTAAATCTATGGGCTGCGAGGGTTGAGTGGTAAACATAAATTACGGATATAACAATTATTTAGCCGCTCCTTCAGGGGTAAGCGCTTCATATACAACACTTTTTATGTGATATCAGTTCACATACACAATAATTGCAGCTATATTATTTGGTCATCTTCTAGTATTTGTCACTTATTTATTTATTTACTAGCTCATATCAGTGCTTTAGTACACTTTTTACTATATCGTACTCCATACATCCAAATAGCTGTTTTAGGAACAAATTTGCTCATACTGAGCCGCATGGATTTTAGAATACACTCGATAGACATGTAGATTAAAACCTCCCAGAGACCATGCCCAAGCCCATTTGTCCCTACAGGTACCATAGGCTTAGCAAACAGATGGATAGTCATGTAAAAAAAAACGTATTAAATAAATAAGATACCATTAAAAATCTGTAATAAAACAGTTAAGGTCTATCTCTCCTTTCTTTTTTTCTAATTTCTTAATAGCTTCCCACACCGACTTTGTTTTTCTTTTTCTATCACTTTTTATAAACATTTTACATTTTAAAAACATTGATATATTTATGGCTATATGGTTTTGGATTAAACGTAGATTTATTCTTTAGGCCACTGTGCTCATAGGTGGTTTGTGTAACCTGGGTGGCCTTAGATTTGGTTTCTAAATTTTTTTTTTTTTTATGATAAACTTTCTGGAAATTTTTTCAATGTCTATCATGGTGTTGAGTTTATTCAAAAATTTGGACGGAGCAAAATTCAAACCCTCCTGGAGAGTGTGCAACTCTTCCTTGGTGAAGACCTCCTCCGCCAGGTTGAATATACCCGTCTCTAGCTGTCTCGCTTTCTTTTTTTGTCTGCCTCCTCTACAGCCTCTTTTCTTCCTTCTGTTTGCTGTGCTTGTAGGGGGGGGTATAAGTGGCCTTATAGTGTTCCTTCCAATCCCTCAATTCCCCCGACTGCTGGTAATATTGATTATCATACCCCTGTGGAGGGGGTCTAGGAAAACCCCTCCCCCTATTTCTTCCTCTAAAGCTTCCTTCTCTATATGGTCTCCTTTGAGGAATGTCATTATGTCTATAATAGGGTGGTGGTGGTGGAGGTGGATCTCTATAATAGGGACCATCCCTATAGTAATCAGCATTGCCGCCTTGATAGGAATAGTTGTTCCCAGATGTCCTCCCTCTCCTGTGGGTAATAGCCTGGTTGTTCATATCTCCTGGGGGTGTTCTCCCTCAAAGGTAGAAATCTATTCTCAGTGGGGACTCTATAGTGTGTATATTTAAAAAAATATTGGTTTCTGTGCACTTCAATATGGATATTTTCAGTTTTTTAAACAATAGACACCTTAATCTAGTGGATATTTTTCAAGCATGACATGGAAAAACACCTCTCCAGGAGGGTTTGAAGTTTGCTCCATCCAGATTTTTGAATAAATTCGACACCATGATAGACATTAAAATTTTTTCCAGAAATCTAAACATAAAATTTTTTTTTTTTTGGAAACCAAATCTGAGGCCACCCAGGTTACACAAACCACCTATGAGCACAGTGGCCTGAAGAATAAATCTACCTTTTAATCCAAAACCATATAGCCATAAATATGTTGATGTTTTAAAAAAATTGGTATAGGAAGATATCAGAAAGATAAAACATGATAGAAAAACGAAAACTAAGTCAGTGTGGGAAGCTATTAAGAAATTAGAAAAAAAGAAAGGAGAGATAGACCTTAACTGTTTAATTACAGATTTTTATTGGTATCTTATTTATTTAATAAGCTTTTTTTGACATGACTATCCATCTGTTTGCTAATAGCGATGGGCTTTATGTACCGGTCGAACATGAGTTTGACTCGAACATTAGCTGCTCACACGTTCGCCGAATAGCTAAGAATTTGGGGTGTTCGCGGCAAATTCGAAAGCTGCAGAACACCCTTTAAAAGTCTATGGGAGAAATCAAAGTGCTAATTTTAAAGGTTAATATGCAAGTTATTGTCATAAAAAGTGTTTGGGGACCTGGGTCCTGCCCCAGGGGACATGTATCAATGCAAAAAAAGTTTAAAAAACGTCTGTTTTTTGGGAAGCAGTGATTTTAATAATGCTTAAAGTGAAACAATGAAAGTGTAATAATAGTAATAAGGGAAGAGAAAGGGGATTATAGCGGTGCCCAAGAAAGTAGTTAGAATACTATATACTGACGCGTAAGTATAAAAAATACACAATTTTATTAGCAAACAAGTTAAAAAGAGTATACAATAAGTATATTCAAGAAGGGTGTGGACAAACACTGAGGGAAAAATACAGAACCAACATTTGCAACAGTGTAAAAACCAGCCAGTAGCGTGGCGGCGGGTCTTGTTAACAGGTATGAGAATCCTACATGTTTCGCCAACATTGGCTTCCTCAGGGACAGTTGGTTATACCTGTATTGGTTTCCTAAATTCAATTGGTCACAAAACCGCCGGTGGTTCAGGGTGCCCAAACTTGCTGTCCTGTTTAAGCTGTGCAGTCTTACCGTGCCTTATATATTACCTACACTGACTGCATCTCTATAGTCTCAGGCTATCCCCTATTAGTCTTATTGGACTCACTGTTACTATTCATCAGTGATTCCTTTCAACAATATTATCAGCCTTTTGGGCGCCCTTATCTATTTCTTGGTGTTTTTACTAAATGTAAACCGCCCCTTTTTTGCCCCCTACAGCCACCTATTTGCGGCATGGAGCCCTGAGTTCACCCTAGGGAGTTATACGTGTTCACCCTTTTGTGACCTACTGAATTTAGGAAACCAATACAGGTATAACCAACTCTCCCTGAGGAAGCCAATGTTAGCGAAACATGTAGGATTCTCATACCTGTTAACAAGACCTGCCGCCACGCTACTGGCTGATTTTTACACTGTTGCAAATGTTGGTTCTGTATTTTTCCTTCAGTGTTTGTCCACATCCTTCTTTTTTTTTAACAGCAAAAGGTTTTTATTTTCAAAAACAAATCAGCATTACAAACCGCCCGTGTGCGACATTGAACATTTGAATCCTTACAGCGTTATAATAAAACATCTATTCAATAATGCAGCATTGTCACAAGTACATCTTTGCAAGTTCCCTGTATACCCGCTAGGATATGAGGGGTAATGAGTTAGCTACTCAACAGTGGTGTGCTGGTCAGATATTACATATAATCTCGTGTTTACATCTACAGCAGAGTATTTAGCCATGTTCTTAGTCTCCCTCTAATCCATTACCGCCCGCTCCCCTCCTTCCTAACCCGATAAGTTCTGAGGATGCTCCTGTCTGCGTTTACCCTTAAGAATCAGCAGATCGCCTAGTCCCCGCCACCTATGGGTCCAGCAAATGAATGAGTTTGTCAGAAGGGGCATCGCCCCTGACCGCAAGGGGGGAATCCATCAGTAGGTCCCCCACTCCCGATCCCTCAGCCACGCGCCGCCACCCAGGTCGACCAGACCTTGTCAAATTTAGCCGGACACTGCCTGCTTTCATATGTGAGTTTGTGCAGTGGCAGCACCGAGTCTACCGCTTTCTTTCAGGAGCTAATAGTGGGTGGCTGAGCTGACTTCCAATGTAGCATTATCTCCCTCCTAGCATAGAATAGCAGGAATGTAACAGAAAGTTTGGTGTATCTGTCCCCCTCCACATCCCCCATATAGCTCAGCAGGAGCAGCATAGGGTCAAGCGATAGTTTGAGGTCCCATATGTCGTTAAGCACCCCTGTCACCCCCTCCCAATACGGCCCGAGCTTCGGGCATGCCCATACCATGTGCCAGAATGTCCCCTCTGCGGTCCTGCACCGGGGACATAGGGGGTCAATATGGGGATAAATTCTGGCCATCCTGTGTGGAGTGAAATATGCCCTATGAAGAAATTTCAGTTGTATAAATCTGTCCTTAGCTGCTATTACAGTTGGGATGTAGGTTGAAACAATGTCCTCCCATTCGTCATCTCCCAATGCCTGAATGTCCACCCTCCATTTATCAAATGCCCGGGTGAGCTTGACATCATGTGCTACCGTCAAATACATGTAGAGTGTGGATAGGGGCTTCCCCATCACGCTCGAAGTCAGAAGTCGCTCAACCGAGTCTGGTTCCAGAGTGAGTCTATCCGGGAATTGTGCCCTCATCGCGTGTCTGTCCACACCCTTCTTGAATATACTTATTGTATATTCTTTTTAACTTGTTTGCTAATAAAATTTTGTATTTTTTATGCTTACGTGTCAGTATATAGTATTCTAACTATTTTCTTGAGCACCGCTATAATCCCCTTTCTCTTCCCTTATTACTATTATCAAACCAACTGGGAGGAGGTGCTGTATTACATTGAGGACTATCCAGTCAAAAACCCTATTTTTTCCAATGAAAGTGTAATATTTCTTTAAATTTCATACCTGGGGGTGTTTATAGTATGCCTGTAAAGTGGCGCATGTTTCCCGTGTTTAGAACAGTCTGACAGCAAAATTACATTTCTAAAGGAAAAAAAGTCATTTAAAACTACTCGCGGCTATAATGAATTGTCGGTCCGGCAATACACATAAAAGTTCATTGATAAAAACGGCATGGGATTCACCCACAGGGGAACCCCGAACCAAAAAAAAAAAAAATGCGTGGGGTTCCCCCCAAATTCCATACCAGGCTCTTCAGGTCTGGTATGAATATTAAGGGGAATCCAGCACCAAAATTAAAAAAAAATGGCGTGGGGTCCCCCCAAAAATCCATACCAGACCCTTATCCGAGCACGCAACCTGGCAGGCCGCAGGAAAAGAGGGGGGATGAGAGAGCACCCCCTTCTGAACCATACCAGGCCACATGCCCTCAACATTGGGAGGGTGCTTTAGGGTAGCCCCCAAAGCACCTTGTCCCCATGTTGATGGGGAGAAGGGCCTCATCCCCACAACCCTTGCCTGGTGGTTGTGGGGGTCTGTGGGCGGGGGGCTTATCGGAATCTGGAAGCCCCCTTTAACAAGGGGACCCCCAGATCCCGGCCCCCCCCAGTGTGAAATGGTAACGGGTACATTGTACCCATACCATTTCACAGAGAAAGTGTGAAAATGGTAAAAAAACAACACACACCGTGGGAGAAGTCCTTTATTAAAAAATAAAAAAATAAAACTGTCCCACGTAGTCCATTCACCTCTACCGATGGACCGAAAAAAAAAACATAAAGAAGATCTCCTTCAGCCGCAATTTTTAAGGAGACTAGGAACGGCTGGGCGGCTAGACGAAGCTCCTGTGTCTGCGCCCCGCTCCGCCTCGCCCCGCCTATCCCCCCCCGCCCCGCTGCCGGTCTGCTATGGAAATAAGGGGGGCACCGCTGGGGACACCTGATGTAAGGGGGGCTCCGCTCGGGACACCTGATGTAAGGGGGGCTTCGCTCAGGACACCTGATGTAAGGGGGCTCCGCTGGTGACACCTGATGTAAGGGGGGCACCGCTGGGGACATCTGATGTAAGGGGGCTCCGCTGGTGACACCTGATATAATGGGGGGCTCCGCTGGTGACACCTGATGTAAGGGGGTCTCCGCTGGTGACACCTGATGTAAGGGGGGCTCCGCTGGGGACATCTGATGTAAGGGGGGGCTCCGCTGGGGACATCTGATGTAAGGGGGGGCTCCGCTGGGGACATCTGATGTAAGGGGGGCTCCGCTGGTGACACCTGATGTAAGGGGGGCTCCGCTGGGGAGATCTGATGTAAGGGGGGCTCCGCTGGGGACATCTGATGTAAGGGGGGCTGTGCTGGGGACATCAGATGTAAAGGGGGCTCCGCTGGGGACACCTGATTAAGGGGGGGCTCCGCTGGGGATACCTAATATAAGGGGGCTCTGCTGGGGACACCTGATGTAAGGGGGGGCTCCGCTGGGGACATCTGATGTAAGGGAAGGCTCCGCTGGGGACATCTGATGCAAGGATGGACTCTGCTGGGACACCTGATTCAAGGACGGACGGCTGGTGGCAGGTGACACGCTCAGGGACCCCACTAATTCAGCATTATGGGGAGTTGAATGATTTCATTTTATATTACAATGTGATAATAGAAATAATGCCCTTTAATCATCCTGACACCATAACAACCATGGTGCCGGGATGATTAAAGAGCTAACACCAGGTGTTTGGAGTATCTTTATCTGCTGGTTGGTAAACTTTCTAGAATACACATATTTCCATTGTTGTGTAGGATCTGGGCCTGCTGTCCCTCCATCCCTCTCCCCCCTTTCCCTCTCCATCCCTCATTCATCTCAGACTCTAACCACACCCCTTTGAGCCACGTCCACTTAAGTCACGCCCACTATTTTGCATAAACCACGCCCATTTTTGCATTGTGCCACGCCTACAAACGCATGCCTCACCCCCTAATTATAATAAGACTCCGCCTACAGCCAAAAAAGTTTCCATAAACAATTTTTTTCAATGTTGGCAACTATGGTATTCTAATATCCATGTGGCTGGGTATGAGCAAATGACTCCACAAAGTCGGAGACATAGTGAAGCCTGAGACACAGTGAGTAACACTACCTGTGATTAGAGTTGCCATTAAAAGTCCCCACTACAGTTCTCAGATCAGAAGATGACCTTGATCAAGAGCACCTAAGTTGGCTGATTAGAACTCCCCCCAGCATTGCCACTTATCCCAACTCCCCGCCACCAAGGAGTAAGAGAGGGAATAAAAATAGAGAATACATGGAAGGGAGAGGAAAAGAGGAGGAGGAACAAAGAAAAAGGGATAGAAAGAATAAGAGAGAACAAGAAAGACGGCTAGAGAGAGGGATGGGGTGGGTGGGGGACAAATAATGAGCATAGAAAGAGATAAAAGAGAAAGAAAGGAGAACAAATAGAAAGATGTAATGTACCATAAGGGGTTTTAATACTGTACAAATGAAAGAGACTCAGGGAGCATTAAATGTCAGTGGGTTAGGGGCGCAAATTACTTGTCTTGCTTTGGGTGCTGACAACCCACGCTATGAAAATAATTTTACTGTTAGGGGTCCCCACAACTTGGGAAATTTCATCACAGGGTCATGGCACTAGGAAGGTTGAGAACCACTGCCTTAGACTGTATTCAGCTTGGAGCTGTTTTGTCATTATTATATATTTTTTAAATTATATACTACAAGTATTTCTGATGTAGTTCTTTTAAGTGATTGTATATGCCCTAAGGGTAAGCAGAATCCGCCTTTTAATTGTTTTTTTGCTGAGTCTAAAAAAAAAAGAAAAAGGTTTAAAAACCACCGTAAAGCGCCTCTGCGGAGGCGCTTTGCCGGCGGTATAGCCGCGCCCTCCCATTGATTTCAATGGGCAGGAGCGGTATACACTCCGCTCCTTCAGTGCTCCGAAGATGCCGCTAGCAGGACTTTTTTTACCATCCTGCTAGCGCACCGCTCCAGTGTGAAAGCCCTCGGGGCTTTCACACTGGAATCAAAGCAGCGGCATTTCGGGTCGGTTTGCAGGCGCTATTATTAGCGCAATAGCGCCTGCAAACCGCCCCAGTGTGAAAGGACCCTTAGGCTCTGGGAAAATGAAGTCAGACACACTTCCTGATGATGCACGCTCTAGCGTGAAATGCATAGAGGTGAGGCCTGACCCTTACAATCATAGGAGCCTTATACTATTGCTTGCACAGCTGAGATGCACCACGCACATTGCGAGTTTTATACTGGCGTCGGAGCAGTTTCTGCTTCCCCCTGAGCGGATTGTCTGTGATTTCATGCTGGACTATGTAAGTGCACTTTTTAAGCAATAAAACATAAAGTGGTATTACACTATATCCTGCCTTCTGTGGCTCTTTGTTGGGGAGCTATTTCACAGACCTACTTGATGCAAGTTGATATATGCAGTGGAGAGATGTTATAAGGTGAAGACATCCACGTTTGTATACCTGCAAAGTGGATTGGGATCCAGCTTCTTCCATATATGATTGCTTGATGGGAATGGGATGCATAAAGGAGCTACAGCACTGAACTAAGGAGTCCTTCCCATTAGTCATGCTTTGAGGTCACTGTGTGGCTGAGGCGATCTGGTGAGTGCATTTTGTTATCACTTCAGGTGAAGCACTTTAGGCAAGTTTACTGAAGAACGTGTGCATTTTATTTTTTTACGGTGCTGGAGCATACACAAGAAGATTTGTTCACATATGATTATTATGAACATTTCTGATGGTTTAGTTTATTGCACAGTGTATATTATTAATTTGATATTTTATTTTTGTATTGTTTCCTTTGCACCCTTTATATATTTTTGAATTGTTATTAGTTTGCACTTAGTTTTGCATAATAATTTTAGGTGCAGCATTGGTATATAATCAATTAATTTTTTTTTTGTATTTTGGTGCCAACACCCAACACTTTCCCCCTCTCATAGTGTGTGTGTATATATATATATATATATATATATATATAACTCTATACTTTGTATAGACTATATATTCAGTGTAGACTCTACTCCATTCAGTCAGTGCAGTGTATTGAAGTGGTTAAGGGGAACCCCATGCCAAAATTAAAAAAAAAATGGTGTGGGGGTCCCTCCCCAAAATCCATATCAGGACCTTCAGGTCTGGTATGGATTTTAAGGGTAACCATGCGCTAAATTAAAAAAAAATCCATGCCAGACCCTTATCCGACCAAGCAGCCATGGCAGGCCAGGAAAGGGGGGAGGACAAGCGGGCCCCCGATTCATACCAGGCCGGTTGTGCGATAACTACCACACAATCGAAAGAATACAAATGTCGTTATTTAACGGTCAAGTCTTAGTGAATTGAACTTTCACAACTGTGTTACCACATGCGGTATTTTACTGCATTTAATTTACCATTATTTAACTCCTTGTGAACTGACCCCAATATTAGGAAAAACACCCCATTTAATTATAAAAAAGTTAAGGTTTTACAGTTGAAAAACTAGCAATCAGTCAGTTGATGGAGACCATTATTAGTCCTTAAAATCATTTTTGGGTGAAAGTAAAAGTCTGTAAAAAATCTGGGAAAAAATCGAACTAAATAAAATCTGATTAAAAAAAAAAGTATTAAAAACCAAACAGCATATGGACACAAGCTGTAGTGAACCAGAAAGTTTTTTTACTGAAAAGGCTTTCTCAAAAGAAAAAAAGACAGTAATAATTCAACAAAGTAGAGTAAAGTAAAGTAGTGGTATTGAGCAGTATAATGCCACGTACACACGGTCGGACTTTTCAGCTACAAAAGTCCGACAGCCCATCTGACAGACTTTCGACGGACTTTTGGCGGACTTTCAACAGACTTTCTAACGAACGGACTTGCCTACACACGATCACACAAAAGTCAGACGGATTCGTACGTGATGACGTACACCAGACTAAAATAAGGAAGTTGATAGTCAGTAGCCAATAGCTGCCCTAGCGTGTGTTTTTGTCCGTCGGACTAGCATACAGACGAGCGGATTTCTGGGTCCGGCGGAGTTACGACGTAAAGATTTGAAGCATGTTCGAAAACTAAAGTCCATCAGATTTGGAAAAGTCCGCTGAAGGTCCGGTGAAGCCCACACATGATCGGATTGTCCGCCGGATTTGGTCCGTCGGCGTCCGTCGGACAAGTCGGGTTGAAAAGTCTGACCGTGTGTACGCAGCTTAAGTAACATGCAAAATATAAACCGCACAATCTCAAACACTTTAACTGACCCCAAATGTGACCTATGTACTCAGGCATAAAGGGACATCAGAATGACTTGGTCTTGGACTTGACCCCTCAGGTCTGGTATGGATTTTAAGGGGAACCTCGCACCAAAATTAAAAAAAAAATGGCGTGGGGTCCTCCCAAAAATCGATACCAGACCCTTATCCGAGCACACAATCTGGCAGGCCGCAGGAAAAGAGGGGGGGACGAGAGAGCGCCCCCCCTCCTGAACCATACCAGGCCACATGCCCTCAACATTGGGAGAGTGCTTTGGGATAGCGGCCCCCCCAAAGCACCTTGTCCCCATGTTGATTGGGAAAAGGGCCTCATCCCCACAACCCTTGCACGGTGGTTGTCGGGGTCTGTGGGCGGGGGACTTATCGGAATCTGGAATCCCCTTTAACAAGGGGACCCCCAGATCCCGGCCCCCCATGTGAATTGGTAATGGGGTACAGATGTACCCCTACTATTTCACAAAAAAAGTGTCAAAAAGGTTAAAAAAGACAAGAGACGGTTTTTGACAATTCCTTTATTAATTTCTTCTTCTTTCCCTGCTTCTTCTTCCATCTTCTTTCTTCTGGTCTTCCTTCAGTTTTCTTCTTCTTCCTCCATCTTCTTCCCCCGCTTCTTCCTCCGCTTCTTCCTCCGGTCTTCTCATCCGGCATCTTCCTCCAGCTTCTTCTCCGCTTCGTCCTCCGCACGATCTGCCTCAGTGGGAGTCTTCCGTTGTGTGACGCTTCTGTTCAGGTGACAGTTCTTATATTATGGAGGGCGAGGACAGCCGGTGACCCCACCCCTCTGACGCACGGGGACTTCCCCATGGCTTTCCCCATGTTGTCAGCGGGGGACGGAGTCACAAACGGGTGACCCCGCCCGTTTGCGAAGCCCATCACCCCAACAGTTAGAATCACTCCCTAGGACACACTTAAACCCTTGATCACCCCCTAGTGTTTAAACCCCTAAAATGACAATGGTCCCAAAATAGTGTCAAAAGTGTGTAGAAGAATAAATATTGGCCTAAATTGAGGAATTTTTTTTTATATATATTTTTGGGGGATATTTATTAAATCAAAAAGTAAACAAATATTGCTTTTTTTTTAAAAATTGTCGCTCTTTTTTTGTTTTTTAGCGCAAAAAATTAAAACCGCAGAGATGATCAAATACCACCAAAAGAAAGCTCTATTTGTGGGAAAAAAAATGACGTCAATTTTGTTTGGGTGCAACATCGACCGCACAATTGTCAGTTAAAGCGACGCAGTGCCGAATTGCAAAGTGCTCGGGTCAGGAAGGGGGTAAAATCTTCCAGGGCTGAAGCGGTTAATCTGAAGAAATTTGAGTGTAATCTGTCTTATGTTTTATATAAATAAATCTTTTAAAAAGGTAAAGCACTATTGTAAGCTTTATTACCTTGCATGTGGGTGATGTGAGTGGAGACCAATGGTAAATTAATAAGGATGGAGTATACCCTGTGATATGAGATGACTGAATAAGTGGATAAGCCATAACAAGGAGGAAAATCTAAAGAGAACAAGCAGAAGATTAATTGTAATCTAAAGACGTAGCTATTAGGCCTATAAGGTGAGAGTACAACTGGTGACGGTGACACAAGGATATATATGTAGGAAGGCCAGTATGGTGGCCTGAATTTATGGGAGGAGGGGGTATTTAACCAGCCCACTCACCTGTGGTACTTGTCAGTTTCCTGTGCACGATATACGTCACTAGGCCGACTATTTGAATACCAGTGTCCGTGAGTTCTTGTCTCGCAAGTTCCCGCATTCGCAAATTTCCGTGCTCGAGAGTTTCGAAGTCCTTGTTACCGATTCATATTTTCATACTACGCGTCTGGCTCGGCTGTCGCAGGTAGGGTTCCGACTGACGTTTTGTTTTCACGCATTGTTAGATATCATGTCACTAAACCGTGATATCAAACATACGAATCACTCGCAATTTCACAACGTCACCGCAACGCATACTACTCGCACTATTGTTATATAAGCTATTTTCATTATTTGCAAACCACCACGACGTAGACGTCGCTTCATTAGGCATGTCTAAACAATTGTTACCATGCTTCATTAGACAAGCCGTTGTGATTCGCAAAATTTGCAATTTTCTATCGACTCGTGTCAGTTCAACACTAAATCATTTCTCATTTCAGAAACATTTCTAAGCATTTCAAACAGTTCAAACCATTTCAAATCATTTTGTTCATTTCAGTCACGTACTGCGCTCCAATTCGAATCCAGTCGCATTTAAAGATGCGCCGACTCGCTCCGGTGTGCCCCAGTTGCTTACGGCCTCATTTCAGTACATGCTCCAGAGTCAGATTCGTTGTCAGTCGCTCGTCACGACTCACAGATTCATATCTCTGTCATGGCCAGCATTTCACTGTCACGTACCACGCTCCGATACGAATCCAGTCGCATTAAGAAACGCACCAATTCGTCTCGGAGTGCCCCAGGTATTTGCCACATTTCGGCACATGCTCCAGAGTCCGATTCGTAGTCAGTCGCAACAGCGGCATGATCGATTCGTGCCTCTGTCATGGCAAACAACTACTCCACTGTCACTTACTGCACCCCGGTTCGAATCCAGTCGCATCTATGATGCACCGATTCGTTACGGTGTGCCCCAGGGCTCGGCCTCATTTCAGTACATGCTCCAGAGTCCGGATCGTGGTTAGTCGCAGATGCCGGGCGACCGATCCGCATCTCTGTCATGGGAATTAAATACCATTCATTTCACTCCCACATATCGCACCACCGTTGCGAATCCAGTCGCATCCGAGATGCACCGATTCGTTACGGCGTGCCCCTGTTATTTCGGCTTATCCTATACCTGTACCAGAGCTCGGTTCATTGTCAGTCGCAGTGGCGGCAAAATCGATTCGTGCCTCGGTCAGGGTAAAACATTTCAGACAATTCATTGTTACGTACTGCGCTCCGATTCGAATCCAGTCGCATCTAAAGATGCACCGATTCATTCCGGTGTGCACCAATGTTTTCTGTTGCCTCATTTCAGTACATGCTCCAGAGCCCAGTTCATGGTCAGTCGCAGTCGCGGCGCGACCGAGCCGGACCTCTGTCATGGCAAGATATTTCACTCATTTCATGATCAAGGCAAACATTTCAATCATTTCGTTGTCACTACACCGCACTTAAGATTTGAATCTTAAAGCATTTCAGCCCGTTGGGCCACAACAGTCCTGGCCTCGTTTCATGCCAGGCCCCACAGTTCGACTCGTAGCTTGTCGCAGCATACCGATTCATGCCACCATCAAGGCATTTACATTTTACTTATGTTATTTCCATTCCATGCACCTGTTGTTAAAGTCACCATACAAGTTACTACTTCAAGTTAGTTGGCAAACCCTTCACGAGTTATCACCTTTCATTTTCCTCCAGGTCAGTCAAAGTTCAGTAGGTCCACCGTGCACCAGCTTGGACGATATACCCCCAGGTAAAAAAAAAAAAAAGAAAAGGGGAGAGCACAAGCTGGGTAAGTATGACTTTTAGGGAAACGAAGCAAACTTGAAATTCATGTCACCCCCAATAGGTTACAGTCAACCAAAATACGATCTCAAGGACAGGATATCTTATCTACCATGTCCCAGGCCAGCAGCGAAGACCTCACGGCCCCTCTGTCACCTTCTCCGGTCTCAGAGAGCGGCAGTGTGCAGTCCCTCAGGGGATGGACTATCCCCAAGTTGACAGCAGAGCTGAGACGCAGAGGCGTGCCCTTCTCTGCTACAGCTAGGAAAGGCGAGCTCTTCAAGCTCCTCTTCCCCCCCACCAGCTACAGCAGGACCCAGTACCCAGCAGGCGTCTCTCCAGTCGATATCCTCTGCCATCTCACAACTCCACACTATGGTATCGTCCCTGTCTTCCTTGGTCATGGATGTACAAACCAGGGTGGCACTCCTGGAGGCTCGGCCGGCCACGGCTATTCCTGACCCAACAGCAACCCAAGTTTTGACACCCCTTCCTGCAGGTACCACAGGGTGGAGCCCCATTGTCTACCCCTCCCATTTGGTTCCAACCAGCATCAGGAAGGACATTCTGGACAGCAGGGACGTCAACCTTGCCTCTCTCCTCATTTTTGTCCATGATCTGGCGGAAAATAAGGCCTAAAACTGGGGTGACGTGTCGGTGGTCCTTAAGGCCAAAGATCCCAGACTCAATAGGAAATTATCTGTCCCAGAATTCACATTGGCCTTTGGCATGCTGAGGGATGTCCTATGTTCAGCCACTCCCAGCAGGAGGGAAGAGCTGGACTTATACCTCCATACTGTAGTAGACCTGGGCTACAAGTATGGAGGATTTTCTTTTTATGACTACCATCGTTCTTTTTCCGCAAAGGCAGCAGCCAGACTCACACAGTTTCAAACGACCACAAATTGGAGCCTCATGGACAGAGAGCTGTTCTGTCGCCACTTTGCCGGCTTGTGCTCACCACTGTGTGCAATTTGCCAGTCCTCCACTCACACCGCCACCTGGTGCGCCAATGCGACGAATAGACATCCTTTTGAATTTCCCTCTACCTCCGGTGCACTTCAGGGTCAGTCGGCCCCTGCACAAACGCCTCAGGTGGACAAATTCGGACACCCAGTCCGAACCGTGGGAGGGGCAGCAATCTGCAACAATTACAACTACGGGTCCTGCAACTTCAGTTAGTGCCGCCTGCTCCACATCTGCACCTTATGCCAAAGAGAGCATCCAAGGAATTTGTGCGAAGTCAAGCAACAGAAGAGGGCATGACTAAGCCGAATCAACGTCTTGTGGCTAGGGCTCTACCTCACCTCACACCCCACCCCCTCCCTGGTCACCTACCTTATCCAGGGATTCACAGTAGGGTTTCACACCGGCCTCATTTCACTGCCCCATACTACCTACGAATGTAGGAATCTTCGCTCAGGGGCCACTGACGAACAGGCCTTAGACCAGCTCTTACAGACAGAAGTAGACCGAGAGTTCGTTATAGGCCCTTTCACTCAGCCCCGTTTCAGTACTTGGAGAGTCAGCCCTATTGGGCTTGTCAAGGGCAAGTTCTCAAAAAAACTACATTTGGTGTACGACCTGTCTGCACCTCATTCTTCCCACGTTCCCAGTCTCAATTCTCTGATCCCCTCCGAAGAACTCTCCCTAAAATATTCCTCCGTGGATATGGCAATCCAAGCGATCATTAAAGCAGGTACAGGCGCCTGGCTCTCCAAAGCCGATATCTCGGACGCCTTCAAGCTCCTGCCTATCCACCCATCCCTTTGGTGCTGGCATGGTATCAAGTAGAAGGAGGCATACTATTTTGCCACGAAACTGACTTTCGGTTCGAAGAGTAGCCCTTGGCTCTTCAACACATTTGCTCAGTCCCTCGCTTGGATACTCTTGCACAAAGCTCAGTGCCAAGAAGTCATCCACTACCAGGACGACTTCTTACTAATAGAACCACCCAGCATGCCCCCAGGAGACATCGACAAACTCAGAGACGTATTCGGAAATCTCAATGTTCCCATCGCTGAGCATAAAGTCGATGGCCCAGCACACAACATCACCTTTCTCGGGGTCAACTTAGACACCTGCACCATGCAGGCCAGTCTCCCCCTCGACAAACTAACCCGCATTAGGGCGGTCCTTCAAGAATTCACCCACACTAGGGGGTGTACCAAAAAGCAGTTGCAATCTCTCCTGGGAATGCTTAATTTCGCCATGCGAATCATTCCACAAGGTCGCACCTTCGTGTCACCTCTGCTGAGATTTCTGTCACAAACACAAGACCCCGATCAGATCATAAATCTTGATTCCGCATCAATAGCGGACCTATCTATGTGGGACGAATTCCTTTCCGCCTGGAATGGCATAGCCCTATTTATACCTATTGTTTCGGCCCTTTCACCCTAGGTGGTGACAGATGCTGCAGCTTCTACAGGCTTTGCGGCAATTTTTGGCCACCAATGGTTTTCAGGACCCTGGCCTCCACAGATACTGTTGATACCCGGCTTAACCCAAACATCCTCCCTCTTCGAGCTCTATCCCATAGTGGCAGCCGCACAGCTCTGGGGTCATCATTGCACAGGGCAAACTGTGGTCTTCACCACCGACAATCAGGCCACGGCAGACATTATCAACAAAGGCAGGTCCAAGTCCCTATCAGTCATGTCCTTCCTGCGTAGGTTGGTGTCACGGAACGTCCCTCACTTCGCTTGAGTGCTTCCGTCAGTATACCGCTTCCTAAGTTCTGGAACACGAGTCCAATGTATCTGGCTATAGGAACCCCCAAGAACTGGACAACTCCAGTCTTGGAGTACATCAGGACTAACTTTATTTAGAAACAAAATTACAAGACTTTATATGCCGTTGGAACCTCCTCTAACAATACAACTGTAACCTAATTAACATGAGCTAATTATCTAATGCTTTATACAGCCTAGGTGACTACGTCTCCTAGCTCATTGACTATTCAACATACATTACCATAAACATCAACACAGGGTTAATTAGAACAAACAACAATGAGTTGAATACCCTTAGAACCTGTGAGACTAAACTCATTTACATTAACCACATTATAGCTGACATCAGACAGGTGAGGGGAGTTGATGACATTAGCATCTTCTCACAGTATGAGTCCCAACAGTATGACTCAGTCTCTATTGCTACTATGGCAAATACAGGGTCCCCAGAGTCTGTGTGTTTTGGGGGGACATGGAGCTGAATCCAAAGTAACACCAACCCCAGGGTCCCCAGGCATACAGCTCACAGAGAGCACCATTCCCCCAAATGCCAGGGCCCATAATCTTTTGGCAAGAGGCTAGCGTTCAATCCCCTCCAATAGCCTCTGTCCTGGGTGAGTCTGTCACAGTTGGTACAACTGTATTTGCAACATCAGTTTAACATCCACTGTTCATTTATTCCAGGTAAATACAATCTAGCTGCTGATGCACTGTCACGTTTTAATTACACCTCCTTGTTCAAACAGGTTCCCGGAGCCGATCCTGTGTCGGCCCCTATCCCTGTTTGGTCTCGGCTGACCCTGGACTAGTTCAACATTTACAAGGAGCAACGCAGCTTATCAATCACTCACTCTCCCATAACACACTCAAAGCCTACCAGACAGCTTGGAGGGCGTTCAATAAATTTCTGGCACTCTGCTTCGAGGGAACAACAGATGTGAAGCAAGTACTGGCCTTCATTTCATATTGCCACACTCAGCTGGCCTAATCCCATAATACTATTCGGCTATACCTAGCCGGCATACAACATTTCTTGACTCTTCAAGACCCTGCAAAATCTTCACTGTTTTCATCCCACATCATCCAAGCCATACTACGTGGCACTCAGAAACACCAACCAGTGGTCAGTACCAAACGTTTACCAATTACGGGGCCCATCTTTAGGGATATGTCGACCATCCTGAATACTTCTCCATTCGGTCTTCTCTCCAGTACGGTCCTAGAAGCAGCCATATACTTGGCCTACTACGGGTTCTTACGACCTGGCGAGTTTACCTGTAACAACCCCGCAGGCCAAGTACTACGCAGATGGCACTTGGTTCGATACCAAGACCACTTCGTCCTCCACCTCGAGGTTTCTAAAACCCAGCAGGCAGGCTTTGGAGTGGACATTCACCTTTACAAAACCAATAATGACTGGTGTCCAGTCACCGTACTTAATCAACTTCTGTCACTCCTGCCTGAACAACCGGACTCCAGTCCCTTCTACCGTTTCTAGTCAAACCCTTAAGTGCCTGTCAGTTTGTGAAACACATAAGAATACTGCTCCGCAACCTTCACCTTAACCCTAGTCAGTACTCTGGCCATTCCTTTCGTATTGGAGCGGCCTCAGCAGCATCGGTCCCAGACCACATCATTAAAAGACTAGGCAGGTGGAAGTCAGCCTGCTTCGCCCGGTATACCCCTAATCCTCAAGTAGAGATGGCACAGGCATTTTCAAAATTGGCTCAATGAATTACTTAATACCAATAAAATACTATACCCTTACCTAAATGTTTTTGCCCCCTTATTTTGGCAGACCGTCCATCAGACCAAGGCACACTTTCAGGTCCATTTCATATGGTAAGTCCACACTTCCAGCTTCATTTCATATGGTAAGTCTTATCTTAACTATAAAGGTTATCTATGTCTGTATCGGCCATAGGGCTTCAACCATAAGTAGGAAGGCCAGTATGGTGGCCTGAATTTATGGGAGGAGCCCGGGGGGGTATTTAACCAGCCCACTCGCCTGTGGTACTTGTCGGTTTCCTGTGCACGATACCCACCCTCCCATACCCCCTTTTCAGGGCATTTCTCTTTACAATTTAATCATTTCTTAAACTAGGGTATGCTCCCTTATTTTGGCATACCGTCCATCAGACGAAGGCACACTTTCAGGTCCATTTCTTATGGTAAGTCCACACTTCCAGCTTCATTTCATATGGTAAGTCTTATCTTAACCATAAAGGTTATCCATGTCCGTATCGGCCATAGGGCTTCAACCATAAATAGATATATATATATATATATATATATATATATATATATTCACAGAGGTGACCTTCATTCATCTAGTGATATCACAAATCACCAAATAAAGTGTTTTTTGCACGATCGTTCTTTTTTGTTGTTTTTTGCACGATAGTTCTCTTTTGCATGATTGATTGGAATTTATGAGGACACTGTGTGCAATAAGGAGTACATTGCACTTATTGCTAGTTTTAAGGCATAGAATTATTTATTTTTCATAGTATCAGGAAATTTACAGCATATTGCACTTTTTTATATATATAATTTTTGTATATGCACATTGGATATCATTTTGTATATGCACATTTGATTTTTGATTTTTGGTATAGCGCTGCACTTATTTTGTATCATTTTGTATTTTCACATATTTTGGAGGTGTGGGAAGTGCCGGCAGCTTTTTAGTACTATATAGCAGCTCACAAGGTTTTATCTAAACTGCCACTAAATTGCCTTTACATTTAAAAAGTGACAAACTGCATCTGGTATTTTTTAGTGGCAAGCAACAGTGAGAAACTTCAGCTGGTGGCAGGATACTAACAATCTGTATCTGGTGGCCAGTGACAATACATATCTGGTGACAGGTGACGTGGCAAGTCCCAAGCTGCATGTGGTGGCAGGTGACATGGCAAGTGACAACCTGCATCTGGTGGCAGGTGGTGTGGCAAGTGACAAGCTGCATCTGGTGGCAGGTGGCGTAGCAAGTGACAAGCTGCATCTTGTGGCAGGTGATGTGGCAAGTGACAATCTGCATCTGGTGGCAAGGGACGTGGCAAGTGACAAGCTGCATCTGGTGGCAGGCGACATGGAAAGTGACAATCTGCATCTGGTGGCAGGTGACGCTGCAAGTGACAAGCTGCATCTGGTGGCAGGTGACATGGCAGGTGACAATCTGCATCTGGTGGTAAGTTCCATGGTAAGTGACAAGCTGCATCTGGTGGCAGGTGATGTGCCAAGTGACAATCTGCATCTGGTGGTAGGTGATGTGGCAAGTGACAAGCTGCATCTGGTGGCAGGTGACGTGGCAAGTGACAATCTGCATCTGGTGGCAGGTGGCATGGCAAGTGACAATCTGCATCTGGTGGCAGTTGACATGGCAAGTGACAATCTGCATCTGGTGGTAGGTGACGTGACAAGCTGCATTTGGTGGCAAGTGGCGTGGCAAGTGACAATCTGCATCTGGTGGTAGGTGACGTGGCAAGTGACAATCTGCATCTGGTGGCAGGTGACATGGCAAGTGGCAATCTGCATCTGGTGGCAGGTGATGTGACAAGCTGCATCTGGTGGCAGGTGACGTGGCAAGTGACAAGCTGCATCTGGTGGCAGATGAGGTGGCAAGTGACAAGCTGCATCTGGTGGCAGGTGACATGCCAAGTGACAATCTGCATCTGGTGGCAGGTGACGTGGCAAGTGACAATCTGCATCTGGTGGCAGGTGGCGTGGCAAGTGACAATTTGCATCTGGTGACAGGTGACGTGGCACGTGACAATCTGCATCTGGTGTTAGGTGATGTGGCAAGTGACAAGCTGCATCTGGTGGCAGGTGACGTGGCAAGTGACAATCTGCATCTGGTGGCAGGTGGCATGGCAAGTGACAATCTGCATCTGGTAGCAGATGACGTGGCGAGTGACAATCTGCATCTGGTGGCAGGTGACGTGGCAAGTGACAAGCTGCATCTGGTGGCAGGTGACATGGCAAGTGACAAGCTGCATCTGGTGGCAGGCGACATGGAAAGTGACAATCTGCATCTGGTGGCAGGTGACGCTGCAAGTGACAAGCTGCATCTGGAGGCAGGTGGCGTAGCAAGTGACAAGCTGCATCTGGTGGCAGGTGACGTGACAAGCTGCATCTGGTGGCAGGTGACGTGGTAAGTGACAAGCTGCATCTGGTGGCAGGTGAGGTGGCAAGTGACAAGCTGCATCTGGTGGCAGGTGACATGCCAAGTGACAATCTGCATCTGGTGGCAGGTGACGTGGCAAGTGACAAGCTGCATCTGGTGGCAGGTGGCGTGGCAAGTGACAATTTGCATCTGGTGACAGGTGACGTGGCACGTGACAATCTGCATCTGGTGTTAGGTGATGTGGCAAGTGACAAGCTGCATCTGGTGGCAGGTGACGTGGCAAGTGACAATCTGCATCTGGTGGCAGGTGGCATGGCAAGTGACAATCTGCATCTGGTAGCAGATGACGTGGCAAGTGACAATCTGCATCTGATGGCAGGTGACATGGCAAGTGACAAGCTTCATCTGGTGGCAGGTGACATGGCAGGTGACAAGCTGCATCTGGTGGCAGGCGACATGGAAAGTGACAATCTGCATCTGGTGGCAGGTGACGCTGCAAGTGACAAGCTGCATCTGGAGGCAGGTGACATGGCAGGTGACAATCTGCATCTGGTGGTAGGTTCCGTGGTAAGTGACAAGCTGCATCTGGTGGCAGGTGATGTGCCAAATGACAATCTGCATCTGGTGGTAGGTGACGTGGCAAGTGACAAGCTGCATCTGGTGGCAGGTGACGTGGCAAGTGACAATCTGCGTCTGGTGGCAGGTGGCATGGCAAATGACAATCTGCATCTGGTGGCAGGTGACATGGCAAGTGACAATCTACATCTGGTGGTAGGTGACGTGGCAAGTGGCAAGCTGCATCTGGTGGCAGGTGACATGGCAAGTGACAATCTGCATCGGGTGGTCAGTGACGTGGCAAGTAACAAGCTGCATCTGGTGGCAGGTGACATGGCAAGTGACAAGCTGCATCTGGTGGCAAGTGACATGGCAAATGACAATCTGCATCTGGTGGCAGGTGACGTGGCAAGTGACAAGCTGCATCTGGTGACAGGTGACATGGCAAGTGACAAGCTGCATCTGGTTGCAGGTGGCATGGCAATTGACAAGCTGCATCTGGTGGCAGGTGACGTGACAAGCTGCATCTGGTGGCAGGTGACGTGGCAAGTGACAAGCTGCATCTGGTGGCAGGTGAGGTGGCAAGTGACAAGCTGCATCTGGTGGCAGGTGACGTGGCAAGTGACAATCTGCATCTGGTGACAGGTGACGTGGCAAGTGACAATCTGCATCTGGTGGCAGGTGGCGTGGCAAGTGACAATCTGCTTCTGATGACAGGTGACATGGCACGTGACAATCTGCATCTGGTGTTAGGTGACATGGCAAGTGACAAGCTGCATCTGGTGGCAGGTGACGTGGCAAATGACAATCTGCATCTGGTGGCAGGTGGCGTGGCAAGTGACAATCTGCATCTGGTGGCAGGTGACGTGGCAAGTGACAAGCTGCATCTGGTGACAGGTGACATGGCAAGTGACAAGCTGCATCTGGTTGCAGGTGGCATGGCAATTGACAAGCTGCATCTGGTGGCAGGTGACGTGACAAGCTGCATCTGGTGGCAGGTGACGTGGCAAGTGACAAGCTGCATCTGGTGGCAGGTGAGGTGGCAAGTGACAAGCTGCATCTGGTGGCAGGTGACGTGGCAAGTGACAATCTGCATCTGGTGACAGGTGACGTGGCAAGTGACAATCTGCATCTGGTGGCAGGTGGCGTGGCAAGTGACAATCTGCTTCTGATGACAGGTGACATGGCACGTGACAATCTGCATCTGGTGTTAGGTGACATGGCAAGTGACAAGCTGCATCTGGTGGCAGGTGACGTGGCAAATGACAATCTGCATCTGGTGGCAGGTGGCGTGGCAAGTGACAATCTGCATCTGGTAGCAGATGACGTGGCAAGTGACAATCTGCATCTGGTGGCAGGTGACGTGGCAAGTAACAAGCTGCATCTGGTGGCAGGTGACATGGCAAGTGACAAGCTGCATCTGGTGGCAGGTGATGTGGCAAGTGACAATCTGCATCTGGTGGCAGGTGATGTGGCAAGTGACAAGCTGCATCTGGTGGCAGGTGACGTGGCAAATGACACACTCAGGGCTCCCACTGATTCTGCATTATAGTGAGTTGAACTATTTAATTTTATATTACAATGTAATAATAAAAATAATAAGCTTCAATCATCTTGAAACCATATCAACCATGTGCCTCGATTGAAGTGCCAACACCAGCCATTGCCCCTAAAAATTGCCCGTGAAAAAAAACACATGCCCCCCATAGGCCTTGGCATAATTTTCTGCCATGCAGCAGGTCCCTGGTGCCAAAAAGCTTGGGGACCGCTGCCCTACAGGATGCTGGAAAAGGAGAGAGCAAAGTCCATCCACAAATGGCAGCCTTTAAACATGACCAGAAGCAGATTCCAATAGCGCTATAAGACAGAATGGAGAGGAGCACGTCTAAGTGTCGGAGTGTAAACAATTTATTAGAAGGTATGACAAGTGGGAAATCACGTGGAGTCAGTATAGGAAAGGCACATCAAAGGTATGAAGATCCCATGTAAGCCATCAGCAGTGACAGTTCTACATAAACGCCGGCTGCAGCAATGGCTCTCCTCTTACTCGTATCCAGGAAGTCGGAAGGATCCCGGAACGAGGCTTGAGGCACTCGTGGAGCGCAGCGTGGGACGTAGGGCATGGTCACTGGACCTGTGCGACGCATTTCCGAGCATGCGCACTGCAGATATAGCGGCAGCCGCTCTCCCTTTTCAAGCTTGGAGGACTGTCACTGCTGACAGGTGAAAAAAGTCCTGCAAGCAGCATTTTTGGAGTATGTTTGGAGCGCTTAAAAAAAGTGCCTCAAAAACGCCCCTCTCCATTAAAATGAATGAGAAGCGCTTCAAAAGTGACTGAAAAGCGCACGAAAAGTGCTTCAAAAGTGCCGCAAAATGGTTCTTTTGAGTCACGTGACCTTGAAAAAAGCACACTGCTAATGCCTCAAAAGTGTTCGAAAATCGCCTCAAATGCACCGCAAAAGAGCCCAACGTTTTATGAGCAGTTTTCAAGCGCCTCAGTGTGGAAGGGGTCTAAATCTTCACTAACACACCATAAATGCTGTAGGTGCTGTTAAGGTGCGGTTATTGGGCATTACCATTGAAATCAATGGAAGCCGTTGACAAGCGTTGATGCCTCATGAAAGCCACATGCTGCTTAATTTTTAACACAACGCTACCGCTCCTGTGTGAACAGCACGATGTGGTGCCATTGCAATATTCATGGCAGGCTTTGACAGGCCTTTATGAGGCTTTAAAAATTCTGAATAAATGCCGCATAAACACATGGTACTGATGCACATGTGAATGAGCCCCTAGACTGCTCTTTGTGTCAGTGTGCCTGGATTGTGCTCTGTGTGTTCTGGCGGCTTCTGCACTAGTCAGGGAGAACCCTGGTCATCATCATCATCATCTGTGCTGGGAGTGTACAATGACTGTGCCTTTCACCATCACCAACCAGCGGCTCTCTCGGAGGTACCTCTACAGATGTGTGAAGAAACAAACTTGATTTTGTGTTCTCTTATACCTCAATAATAGATGTTTATTCATAGAACAGAGTTTGTAATCCTAAAATAAAAAAAAGAACACTGACTCCGAACCACTATAGTTTGCTTTAAGAAACACACACGTATGTACTTCATGTGTTATGTTTATTTCATGTAATTATTTCATAATAATATGAGATATTTATCAGGGATTACATATAAAACTATTTATTAAACATACTCTATGATATAATCTTTAGTTTCTAATATTAAATCCACAATCTGCTTTACAATTCCTAAATTATCGCTCATCTTAGCGCTATGTTTCCTTTGTTCTTTTCCGATGAAATACTGTTTTGTGATACATTCTTTTCCACATTCTCCCCTTGGAATAAAAGAAAAAAAAAGACAGTATTTAGTATGATGTAGAAACAGATATTTAGTTGGATGACCTAGGGCATATATTACTGGTCTGGTGCTGGATGCCCCGGAGACCAAGACCAAGTCAGCAGGCAGGCACAGATAGGTACAGTGAACTTCTGCCCACCAGTGCCTGCATGGTTCTGGAATTGTTACTCAGCAGAGAAGAACAGAGCCAGAGGTGTGGGACATTGAATATCTCTTCCTTTTAAGAAAGTAACCACTGACAATGATTTGTTTGGCTCCCTCTGACCACCAATGTAAGAGGGTGTTTCTGCAATGACAGCCAGGAACGGATTAATGCTGCAGCCTAGGGCCCCACGTGTGCAAGGGCCCCCGATTGGCCATGATATTTTTATTAATTTATATATATTTATGTATATGTAGAATAAAAACCATGCCTGCGTGTTATACGAATACGCCGATAAATGTTTTTTTTACCAACAGGGGGTGGGGATCGGGCGGTCCACCCCGGGTGCCACCCATTGGGGGGGGGGGGAAATCAGGCCAGCTGTACCGCCTCTCCTGGCCCTGGGACAGCGCTGCCAGCATACTTTAAAGTTGAGAAAACATTACTGCCTGCCCTTTCTCATGCACAGCTCCTCGTGTGTCGCTCTCAATGTAAATGGAAGTCTCTTAATACCTCAATTAAAGCCACTCTGTCTGGCCGCTCTCCTCCTCCCGCTCCACCTCCTTCCTGAGTGTAGCCTTTGATTGAAGGAGGAGAGCGGTCATGTGACCGTCAATGAAATAGCAGAGGAGAGCAGTCACATGAACTGCGTTAATTGAGGTATTTAGAAGCTTTGATTTACAATGAGTGACACAGGAGGAGCGGTGTATGAGAAAGGGCTGGCAGTGATGTTTTCTCAACTTTAGAGTATTCTTTCCTAGGAGACTGGGGGTCTCCTGGGAGTGCAGGGGGGCTTTATAATGAGAGAGGCCTGTGTGATATGCAGGCAAAGGAGTGTGTGTACTATGCAGATGTCTGTGTACTGTGCAGGGAAAAGGGTCTGTGTACTGTGCAGGGAAAAGGGTCTGTGTACTGTGCAGGGAAAGGGGGCTGTGTTATGTGCAGGGGGTCTGTGTACTGTGCAGGGAAAGGGGGCTGTGTTATGTGCAGGGGGTCTGTGTACTGTGCAGAGGGTTGTGTACTGTGCAGGGAAAGGGGTCTGTGTACTGTGCAGGGAAAGGGGGCTGTGTTATGTGCAGGGGGTCTGTGTACTGTGCAGGGAAAGGGGGCTGTGTTATGTGCAGAGGGTTGTGTACTGTGCAGGGAAAGGAGTCTGTGTACTGTGCAGGGGGCTGTGTACTGTGCAGGGGGGCTGTGTACTGTGCAGGGGGCTGTGTACTGTGCAGGGGGCTGTGTACTGTGCAGGGGGGCTGTGTACTGTGCAGGGAAAATGGTCTGTGTACTATGCAGGGGGTCTGTGTACTATGCAGGGGGTCTGTGTACTGTGCAGGGGGGCTGTGTACTGTGCAGGGGGGCTGTGTACTGTGCAGGGGGGCTGTGTACTGTGCAGGGGGTCTGTGTACTGTGCAGAGGGTTGTGTACTGTGCAGGGAAATAGGTCTGTGTACTGTGCAGGGGGGCTGTGTACTGTGCAGGGGGGCTGTGTACTATGCAGGGGGGCTGTGGGAAGTTTTTTTTTCCTGAAACTTCCCTCTTAATGTTAGGGTGCGTGTTATATGCACTCTGAAAATGAAACAAAGGCGCCACTCTAAGTGCAGTAAAAAACATGGAGTTTAATAAAACTGTAAAAAGGTACTCACAAAGGTACATAGTGAACAAGCATGTTGGCAAAAGCTGCCGGATATCCTGGGAGTGAGTCTGGTCCATTTCCTGGATTGCAGTGGTGTCCGATGGACAGGCTGCGCCAATGGATGCTGGCACTTCCTGCCGTTGGAACGTATGATTGTTCTGCTGTTGATTATTGCTTGCTTTTATGTGCTGCTGCTGCTGTTTATGGTATTTGTATGGCTTTTATTTTATTGCAATATTACACAGCGTTTCAATTGGTCTCTGTCAGGATGTTGTGATTTTGCCTCAGTTAAACAGGAGCAGCTGCAGATGTTTTTGGCCTAACTGTTGGTTTAGAAAGGTAAATCTGTTACCAGGTGTATTTTGAATGCTTTTTTTTCTGTGGCATTGCTGTTTATAGTAGGCTCATGTCTGAATGTGTTTGGGCTGTAGACCTGAGAGTTGCACTTAAGGGGTGTAATATAGGTCTACCCTTTTACACATGGCACACAAAAAGTAGCCTAGGGGCCCATGACCACCTTAATCCTCCACTGATGACAGCAATGAAAAGAGACGTATTCATCACTGATCACCAATGTCAAAAGACACTTTACCACTCTCCACTAATTTATGGTATCAATTCTCCACTGACCACCAATGTCAAAGGAGACTTTACTACTCATCACAACCAGGGCCGGACTGGGAATAACATCCAGCCCTGGAAAAAATTTCATACCAGCCCCACAGCATTATTATACCACCGCAACAGCATAACGTCATTGATTTCTTGTTCATGAAAGGGAAAACCATAAAATGCACATTTGAAGAGTGTATTATATATAGATAAGACAGATATAAAAACACATAGGGCTTTATATATATATATATATATATATATATATATATATATATATATATATATATATATATATATATATATATATATATATATAAGCAAATTCCAGTTAAAAGTGGTAAGTGATCAATCATCAAGGGGGACCCCAGGAACTCAGAACGTGGGGGGGGGGGAACCACCTTCCGCAGAAAGAATACACTAAGGTAAGGGGGGGTGGGTTACTGATATAAGGCTGTGCTTTATATCGGTGCCCCCTTACATTATCGTATTCACTCCCCCCTTACATCAGTGACCCCCCCCTTCAGACTGGCCTAGAGGTGCTGTCACTGACCTCTCAGGTGCACCATGTAGGGCTCAGTCAGTCGGCTCCAGCTCGGTGGCTCTGGTTTTATCCTATAGTCTCCTCTCCACAGTTCACACTTGTCTGACTTCTCCCATGACCCCCATCCCGGCGGTGCTCCCACTCTTGACTCCTCTGCAGACTCCCTCAGAGACTGCAGACATGATACAGGAGATGGTCAGAGACTGCAGACATGATACAGGAGATGGTCAGAGACTGCAGACATGATACAGGAGCTCAATGCAGCCTCACCAGTGCCCATCAAATGCAGCCTCACCAGAGCCCATCAAATGCAGTCTCATCAGTACCAATCAAATGCAGCCTCACTGTGCCCATCAATGCAGCCTCACTGTGCCCATCAATGCAGCCTCACTGTGCCCATCAATGCAGCCTCACTGTGCTCATCAATTGCAGCCTCACTGTGCTCATCAAATGCAGCTTTACTCTGCCCGTGAATGCAGTCTCACTGTGCCCATGAATGCGGCCTCACTGTGCCCACCATTGCAGCCTCACTGTGCCCATCAATGCAGCCTCACTGTGCCCATCAATGCAGCCTCACTGTGCCCATCAATGCAGCCTCACTGTGCCCATCAATGCAGCCTCACTGTGCCCATCAAATGCAGTGTCACTGTGCCCATCAAATGCAGTCTCACTGTGCCAGTGAATGCAGTCTCACTGTGCCCGTGAATGCAGTCTCACTGTGCCCAGGAATGCAGCTTCACTGTGCCCATCATTGCAGTCCCTCCTGTGCCCCATGGCCCAGTCAGCAGTCCCTGTCTGTGGGAAGGTGTGTTGTTGATGCTCGGTACGGTACCTTGCATGCCAGCAGGATATCCATGATGGCCAACAGCAGGCAGGATCTGTTCTCATTTTGGATGGGGACAGTGCTCCTTCCAGAGGATCTATTTGCTGTGAGATGGAGTGGTCCCTGGCCACCTGCACCTTCAGCCATCCTCATTTTCCGGCCCCAGTCAGCCTGGTCAGAGGTGGAGAGCACTGTGGGGGCTAAGGGTGTGGGGTGGCGAAGAGCACTGGGGGAGGGGCAGAAAAACAGGGGTGGAGAGCACTGGGGGGTACAAAGAGCAGGGGGGAGTGGAGAGCAATGGGGGGAGCTTGAAAGCACCAGTGGGGGAGGGGCAGAAAAACAGGAGGGGAGAGCACTGGGGGGTACAAAGAGCAGGGGGGAGCTTGAAAGCACCAGTGGGGGCCAGAAAGAACAGGGGTGGAAAGCACGAGGGACTGGAGAGCACTGGTGGGGGTTGGAGAGCACATGGGTGGGGGCAAAATGCAGGGGGGAGTGGAGAGTACAGGGGTGGAGAGCGGAGAGTGCTGGGGGGGAAGCTTGAGAGCACTGGAGGGGGAGCCAAAACAGGGGTGGAGAGCACGGGGGGGCTGGAGAGCGATGGGTGGAGCTTGAGAGCACCGGGGGGGACCGAAAACAGGGGTGCGGAGAATGGGGGGCTGGAGAGCACTGTGGGGGGCGGAGAGCACTGGGGTGGGGGCTGGAGAGTGATGGGGAGAGCTGAAGAGCACTGGGGGGGGGGAGAAAGAACATGGGTGGAGAGCACTGGGGGAGTGAAGAGCACTGGGATGGTGGCTAGAGTAGGATGGGGAGAGCTTGAGAGCAGGGGGGGCAGAAAAAACAGGGGTGGAGAGAACTGTGAGGGGGGGGTGCTGGAGAGTGTGTGGGGGAGGAGAGCATGGGGGGGAGCCAGGGAGCACAAGGAGAACTGGGGGGACCAGTAAAAGAAGTTGGATAGGAGGATCGGCGGGGGCCGCATATAGAGGAAATTAGCTTTCTATATTCCTCCATGCAGCCGCTGAATACTTGATTCTCCTCCTCTCCCTCCTGCAAGTATTCAGCGGCTGCATGGAGGAATATAGAAAGCTCATTTCCTCTATATGCAGCCCCCCGCCGATCCTCCTATCCAGGCACACAGGGCGGACTGTACGGGTGGGCATCTACTGGATCCCTCTCTCCTGCTCCTTTGTGTGTCTGGGTCTGTGCTCGGCGGCCGCGCTGTAACACGGTCCCGCCCCCCTAGACCGGCTCGTGTGATAGGCGGAACACTGATTCTATCCACTATCACACAAGCCGGTCTAAGGGGGCGGGACCGTGTTACAGGGCGGCCGCCGAGCACAGACCCAGCCAGCTCCGTGACACACAGGAGCAGGAGAGAGGGGAGCACTGCAGCCGCAAATCAGGCGGCCTACCGGGAAATCTCCCGGTATCCCGGTAGGCCAGTCCGGCCCTGATCACAACATTTATGGATGCACGTATTTACCAACCACCAAAGTAAAGAAGCATTTTATTAGGTAACACAAATTTATAGGTGGCACTACACCCCTAACCACCAATGAACAGGAAGACCTTTTCCACTGAGACCAAATTAAAGTTACACTTCATCACTATAATGGGAAAATGCATTACTGATCACAAAAGAGCCACTGCATCAATGACCACCAATTCCAGAGGTAACTATTCCACTAACCATCAATATAAATTGTTCTCCACCACGTTGCCCCTTTCATTCATTTTCAGTTGTGTAGTGCCCTCTGTTGTTGGTGGTCAGTTTTGTGGTTGCCCCTTGCGCTTGTGCTTTCCCTTTTATATTGTTGATCATTGTAGTGTCCTATTACAATAGTGGCCAATGAAATTCCCCTTACATTGCTGGTCAGTGATTAAGTGTCCTCTTAGCAGTGGCGGCTGGTGCTCAAAATTTTTTGGGGGGGGCGCAAACAAACTGAAAAAAAATCTGAAAAATACTGAAAAAAAACCCCATCAATTGCAGCCTCACTGTGCCCATCAATTGCAGCCTCACTGTGCGCATCAATTGCAACCACTGTGCCCATCAATTGCAGCCACTGTGCCATCAAATGTAGCCACTGTGCCATCAAATGTAGCCACTGTGCCCATCAAATGTAGCCACTGTGCCCATCAAATGCCACCATTGTGCCCATCAAATGCCACTACTGTGCCCATCAAATGCCACCATTGTGCCCCATTAAATGCAGCCACTGTGACCCCCCTCGCCCCCTGTCTGACCGGTACTTACCCCATCTTGTTGGCGGTTTAGGCAGAAGCAAGCTGTGTCCTCTGTGTCTCTTCTTGTTTCCTGATAGGCATCCAATAGCAGCGCCTGTCCTTTCAGCCAATCAGGTGATGGGTATCCGTCCCGCGCTACCTGATTACTGGAGAGGCCGTTCAGTGCTAGAAAAGCAAATATTAATTTGCTTTTCTAACACACCTGGATGGGCTCCGAGCGCAATGCTCTGCGCTCCGAGTCCACCCTATTTTGAAGCCTATTATAGCCTGTGGCTCTAATCAGGTGCTTCAAAAAACACCCCAGCCTCTGTAATTCAGGCACCCGGCGTCCTAAAAGGGGCCGGACGCCTGAATAGGGGGTGGCAGCGATGGCCATGGACAGATTCATGCAATGCATGAATCTATCCATTCTACATAGGGGGGGTGTGACAGAGGGAGTGGCGCCAGTGCATCCTTAATAGACGGGCTGCCCCTGCCCGTTAGATTGATGGTCAGTAGGGATGAGCTTCGTGTTCGAGTCGAACCCATGTTCGACTCGAACATCGTCTGTTCGCCTGTTCGCCGAATTGCGAACGATATGGGCCGTTCGCACCAAATTCGTGTGGCGCGTCATGGCCCATAATTTACTGCGGCATCGCAGTGCATTGCTGGCTGATGATTGGCCAAGCATGCACTATGACCCGCATGCTTGGCCAATCACAGCGCCGTCTGAACAGAGAGCCGTAATTGGCCAAAGCCAAGGAGGCTTTGGCCAATTATGGCTCAGGGGATTTAGTACACGCCCCACACTATATAAGGCCGCCTGCACGGCGGCCCTGTGTAGTGTGTGTTCCGGCGTTCATAGATAGAGAGAGAGAGAGACAGTGTCATTTGATTTGAGTTACAGTGGCTTGCAAAAGTATTCGGCCCCCTTGAACTTTTCAACCTTTTGCCACATTTCAGGCTTCAAACATAAAGATATAACATTTTAATTTCTTGTGATCAATCACCAACAAGTGGGACACAATTGTGAAGTGGAACGAAATCTATTGGATATTTTAAACTTTTTTAGCAATTAAAAAACTGAAAAGTGGTGCGTGCAAAATTATTCGGCCCCTTTACTTTCAGTGCAGAAAACTCACTCCAGAAGTTCAGCAAGGATCTCTGAATGATCCAATGTTGTCCTAAATGACTGATGGTGATAAATAGAATCCACCTGTGTGTAATCAAGTCTCTGTATAAATGCACCTGCTCTGTGATAGTCTCAGGGTTCTGTTGAAAGCGCAGAGAGCATCATGAAGACCAAGGAACACACCAGGCAGGTCCGTAATACTGTTGTGGAGAAGTTTAAAGCCGGATTTGGATACAAAAAGATTTCCCAAGCTTTAAACATCCCAAGGAGCACTGTGCAAGTGATCATTTTGAAATGGAAGGAGTATCAGACCACTGCAAATCTACCAAGACCTGGCTGTCCCTCTAAACTTTCAGCTCAGACAAGGAGAAGACTGATCAGAGATGCAGCCAAGAGGCCCATGATCACTCTGGATGAACTGCAGAGAACTACAGCTGAGGTGGGAGAGTCTGTCCATAGGACAACAATCAGTCGTACACTGCACAAATCTGGCCTTTATGGAAGAGTGGCAAGAAGAAAGCCATTTCTCAAAGATATCCATAAAAAGTCTCGTCTAAAGTTTGCCACAAGCCACCTGGGAGACACACCAAACATGAGGAAGAAGGTGCTCTGGTCCGATGAAACCAAAATCGAACTTTTTGGCCACAATGCAAAACGATATGTTTGGCGTAAAAGCAACACAGCTCATCACACTCAACACACCATCCCCACTGTCAAACATGGTGGTGGCAGCATCATGGTTTGGGCCTGCTTTTCTTCAGCAGGGACAGGAAAGATGGTTAAAATTGAGGGGAAGATGGATGCAGCCAAATACAGGACCATTCTGGATGAAAACCTGTTGGAGTCTGCAAAAGACCTGAAACTGGGACGGAGATTTATCTTCCAACAAGACAATGATCCCAAACATACAGCAAAATCTACAAAGGAATGGTTCACAAATAAACGTATCCAGGTGTTAGAATGGCCAAGTCAAAGTCCAGACCTGAATCCAATCGAGAATCTGTTGAAAGAGCTGAAAACTGCTGTTCACAAACGCTCTCCATCCAACCTCACTGAGCTCGAGCTGTTTTGCAAGGAAGAAAGGGCAAGAATTTCAGTCTCTCGATGTGCAAAACTGATAGAGACATCCCCCAAGCGACTTGCAGCTGTAATCGCAGCAAAAGGTGGCTCTACAAAGTATTAACGCAAGGGGGCCGAATAATTTTGCACGCCCCACTTTTCATTTTTTTATTAGTTAAAAAAGTTTCAAAAATCCAAAAGATTTCGTTCCACTTCACAATTGTGTCCCACTTGTTGGTGATTCTTCACAAAAAATAAAAATGTTATATCTTTATGTTTAAAGCCTGAAATGTGGCAAAAGGTTGAAAAGTTCAAGGGGGCCGAATACTTTCGCAAGCCACTGTAGATAGATTAGGCAGAACAGTCAGTCAGTTAGCTGCACTTACAGTGTATTGTGTAAATATATGCATCCCAGGTGTTGCATATATATATATATATATATATATATATATATATATATATATATATATACACTGTATTCAGTTTAGCTAGATCCGTTCCTGTTATCTTCTTACTGACAGGCAGGCTTGTCTTGTTACAGTATTTACAGCTACCTGAAGAAAATTGCTGGTGTTCTTTTGATCCTATTAGTACCACAGTCGGGCAGCTAGACTATTTACAGTTAGTGCAGTGTGTCCTGCTCACAGTGTTCAGCTAAAGCTACAAGTTAGTGGGGTGCGTCCTGCTCACAGTGTTCAGCTAAAACTACAAGTTAGTGGGGTGCGTCCTGCTCACAGTGTTCAGCTAAACCTACAAGTTAGTGGGGCGCATCTTGCTCACAGTGTTCAGCTAAAACTACAAGTTAGTGTGGTGCGTCCTGCTCACAGTGTTCAGCTAAATCTACAAGTTAGTGTAGTGAGACCTCTGCACAGTGTTCATCTAAAGCTACAAGTTAGTGCAGTGCGTCCTGCTCACAGTGTTCAGCTAAAACGACAAGTTAGTGGGGTGCGTCCTGCTCACAGTGTTTAGCTAAACCTACAAGTTAGTGTGGTGCGTCCACCTCACAGTGTTCAGCTAAACCTACAAGTTAGTGGGGTGCATCTTGCTCACAGTGTTCAGCTAAAACTACAAGTTAGTGGGGTGCGTCCCGCTCACAGTGTTCAGCTAAACCTACAAGTTAGTGTGGTGCGCCCACCTCACAGTGTTCAGCTAAACCTACAAGTTAGTGTGGTGCGTCCTGCTCACAGTGTTCAGCTAAAACTACAAGTTAGTGCTGTGCGTCCTGCTCACAGTGTTTAGATAAAACTACAAGTTAGTGTGGTGCGTCCACCTCACAGTGTTCAGCTAAACCTACAAGTTAGTGTAGTGAGACCTCTGCACAGTGTTCATCTAAAGCTACAAGTTAGTGCAGTGCGTCCTGCTCACAGTGTTCAGCTAAAATGACAAGTTAGTGGGGTGCGTCCTGCTCACAGTGTTTAGCTAAACCTACAAGTTAGTGTGGTGCGTCCACCTCACAGTGTTCAGCTAAACCTACAAGTTAGTGGGGTGCGTCCTGCTCACAGTGTTCAGCTAAAACTACAATTTAGTGCTGTGCGTCCTGCTCACAGTGTTCAGCTAAACCTACAAGTTAGTGTAGTGAGACCTCTGCACAGTGTTCATCTAAAGCTACAAGTTAGTGCAGTGCGTCCTGCTCACAGTATTCAGCTAAACCTACAAGTTAGTGTGGTGCATCCACCTCACAGTGTTCAGCTAAACCTACAAGTTAGTGCAGTGCGTCCTGCTCACAGTGTTCAGCTAAAACTACAAGTTAGTGCTGTGCGTCCTGCTCACAGTGTTCAGCTAAACCTACAAGTTAGTGCGGTGCGCCCTGCTCACAGTGTTCAGCTAAAACTACAAGTTAGTGCTGTGCGTCCTGCTCACAGTGTTCAGCTAAAACTACAAGTTAGTGCGGTGCGTCCACCTCACAGTGTTCAGCTAAACCTACAAGTTAGTGTGGGGCGTCCTGCTCACAGTGTTCAGCTAAACCTACAAGTTAGTGTAGTGCGTCCTGCTCACAGTGTTCAGCTAAAACTACAAGTTAGTGCTGTGCGTTAGGGCTGCGCATCTTCACTGGCCTCACGATTCGATTCGATTACGATTATCAAGTCAACGATTCGATTCGATTCGATTCCGCGATGCATCACGATGCATCACGATTACAGCACAAGTCCGCAGGTGCTCATGGTTTTCATCAAAAAAAATTAAAGTAGTCAGGAGAACTCCATTTTTTTATTCTATCTGTTCTTAAGAAAAAAAAGAGACAGCAGAGGAGCTCCAGGCTCTCTTCCAAAATACTAAAGGAGATGGTCAGAGCCTGCGGACATGCTACAGGAGATGATCAGAGACTGCAGACAGACATGCTACAGGAGATGATCAGAGACTGCAGACAGACATGCTACAGGAGATGATCAGAGACTGCGGACATGCTACAGGAGATGATCAGAGACTGCGGACATGATACAGGAGATGATCAGAGACTGCGGACATGCTACAGGAGATGATCAGAGACTGCGGACATGCTAAAGGAGATGATCAGAGACTGCGGACATGCTACAGGAGATGATCAGAGACTGCGGACATGCTACAGGAGATGATCAGAGACTGCGGACATGCTACAGGAGATGATCAGAGACTGCGGACATGCTACAGGAGATGATCAGAGACTGCGGACATGCTACAGGAGATGATCAGAGACTGCGGACATGCTACAGGAGATGATCAAAGACTGCAGACATGCTACAGGAGATGATCAGAGACTGCGGACATGCTACAGGAGATGGTCACAGACTGCGGACATGCTACAGGAGATGGTCACAGACTGCGGACATGCTACAGGAGATGGTCACAGACTGCGGACATGGCACAGGAGATGGTCACAGACTGAAGACATGGCACAGGAGATGGTCAGACACTGCGGACATGGCACAGGAGATGATCAGACACTGGGGACATGGCACAGGAGATGATCAGACACTGGGGACATGGCACAGGAGATGATCAGACACTGGGACATGGCACAGGAGATGATCAGACACTGGGGACATGGCACAGGAGATGATCAGACACTGGGGACATGGCACAGGAGATGATCAGACACTGGGGACATGGCACAGGAGATGATCAGACACTGCGGACATGGCACAGGAGATGATCAGACACTGCGGACATGGCACAGGAGATGATCAGACACTGGGACATGGCACAGGAGATGATCAGACACTGCGGACATGGCACAGGAGATGGTCAGTCACTGCGGACATGGCACAGGAGATGATCAGACACTGCGGACATGGCACAGGAGATGGTTTAGACACTGGGACAGGGCACAGGAGATGGTCAGACACTGCGGACATGGCACAGGAGATGGTTTAGACACTGGGACATGGCACAGGAGATGGTCAGACACTGCGGACATGGCACAGGAGATGGTTTAGACACTGGGACATGGCACAGGAGATGGTCAGACACTGCGGACATGGCACAGGAGATGATCAGACACTGGGACATGGCACAGGAGATGGTCAGACACTGCGCACATGGCACAGGAGATGGTCAGACACTGCGGACATGGCACAGGAGATGGTCAGACACTGCGCACATGGCACAGGAGATGGTCAGACACTATGGACATGGCACAGGAGATGATCAGACACTGCGAACATGGCACAGGAGATGGTCAGACACTGCGGACATGGCACAGGAGATGATCAGACACTGCGAACATGGCACAGGAGATGATCAGACACTGCGAACATGGCACAGGAGATGATCAGACACTGCGAACATGGCACAGGAGATGGTCAGACACTGGGGACATGGCACAGGAGATGATCAGACACTGGGGACATGGCACAGGAGATGATTAGACACTGGGACATGGCACAGGAGATGATTAGACACTGGGACATGGCACAGGAGATGATTAGACACTGGGACATGGCACAGGAGATGATTAGACACTGGGACATGGCACAGGAGATGATTAGACACTGGGACATGGCACAGGAGATGGTCAGACACTGGGGACATGGCACAGGAGATGATTAGACACTGGGACATGGCACAGGAGATGATTAGACACTGGGACATGGCACAGGAGATGATTAGACACTGGGACATGGCACAGGAGATGGTCAGACACTGGGGACATGGCACAGGAGATGGTCAGACACTGGGGACATGGCACAGGAGATGGTCAGACACTATGGACATGGCACAGGAGATGATCAGACACTGCGAACATGGCACAGGAGATGGTCAGACACTGCGGACATGGCACAGGAGATGATCAGACACTGCGAACATGGCACAGGAGATGATCAGACACTGCGAACATGGCACAGGAGATGATCAGACACTGCGAACATGGCACAGGAGATGGTCAGACACTGGGGACATGGCACAGGAGATGATCAGACACTGGGGACATGGCACAGGAGATGATTAGACACTGGGACATGGCACAGGAGATGATTAGACACTGGGACATGGCACAGGAGATGATTAGACACTGGGACATGGCACAGGAGATGATTAGACACTGGGACATGGCACAGGAGATGGTCAGACACTGGGACATGGCACAGGAGATGGTCAGACACTGGGGACATGGCACAGGAGATGATTAGACACTGGGACATGGCACAGGAGATGGCCAGACACTGGGACATGGCACAGGAGATGGTCAGACACTGGGGACATGGCACAGGAGATGATTAGACACTGGGACATGGCACAGGAGATGATTAGACACTGGGGACATGGCACAGGAGATGATTAGACACTGGGACATGGCACAGGAGATGGTCAGACACTGCGGACATGGCACAGGAGATGATCAGACACTGCGAACATGGCACAGGAGATGATCAGACACTGCGAACATGGCACAGGAGATGATCAGACACTGCGAACATGGCACAGGAGATGGTCAGACACTGGGGACATGGCACAGGAGATGATCAGACACTGGGGACATGGCACAGGAGATGATTAGACACTGGGACATGGCACAGGAGATGATTAGACACTGGGACATGGCACAGGAGATGATTAGACACTGGGACATGGCAGAGGAGATGATTAGACACTGGGACATGGCACAGGAGATGATTAGACACTGGGACATGGCACAGGAGATGATTAGACACTGGGACATGGCACAGGAGATGGTCAGACACTGGGGACATGGCACAGGAGATGATTAGACACTGGGACATGGCACAGGAGATGATTAGACACTGGGACATGGCACAGGAGATGATTAGACACTGGGACATGGCACAGGAGATGATTAGACACTGGGACATGGCACAGGAGATGATTAGACACTGGGACATGGCACAGGAGATGATTAGACACTGGGACATGGCACAGGAGATGATTAGACACTGGGACATGGCACAGGAGATGATTAGACACTGGGGACATGGCACAGGAGATGATTAGACACTGGGACATGGCACAGGAGATGGTCAGACACTGGGACATGGCACAGGAGATGATTAGACACTGGGACATGGCACAGGAGATGGTCAGACACTGGGACATGGCACAGGAGATGATTAGACACTGGGGACATGGCACAGGAGATGGTCAGACACTGGGACATGGCACAGGAGATGATTAGACACTGGGGACATGGCACAGGAGATGGTCAGACACTGGGGACATGGCACAGGAGATGATTAGACACTGGGACATGGCACAGGAGATGGTCAGACACTGGGACATGGCACAGGAGATGATTAGACACTGGGACATGGCACAGGAGATGGTCAGACACTGGGACATGGCACAGGAGATGGTCACAGACTGCGGACAATAATGCAGAGTTGTGGTGTGATGAAGGCGCCCCCCCCTCCCCCTCTGTACTTACATGCTGCTCTGCCAGTGGCAGCCTGTAATGAGCAGGGCGATCTGCCTGCTCACCATCTCCCCCCGATCTCAATTCGTGCGGCCGGTGTTCCGCCGGTTGTCACATCTCAGGTCAGTGAATTCTCCTGGTAGAGCGCTCCGTGCATAAAGTTGTTATTAGTGTGTGTATATTCCGGTCATGTGACTCTCAGCCGCGCCTCCCTCCTCTCACGTCTCTCCTGATGTCAGCCCCGCCCGCCTCTCTTCTGACCTGTTAGCTCCAGTCAGTGGGCGGAGCTGACACCAGGAGAGACTGAGAAGAGGGAGGCGCAGCTGAGAATCACATGACCGGAATATACACACACTAAAAACAACTTTATGCACGGAGCGCTCTACCGGGAGGGGGCGGGGCCAGACATCGATTTTTAGGGTCGCATGCATCGATGCCGCATCGGGGACACCCGAATCGCGATGCATCGATGCTGCGATTAATTTCAGCAGCCCTACTGTGCGTCCTGCTCACAGTGTTCAGCTAAACCTACAAGTTAGTGTGGTGCGTCCACCTCACAGTGTTCAGCTAAACCTACAAGTTAGTGCGGTGCGTCCTGCTCACAGTGTTCAGCTAAAACTACAAATTAGTGCTGTACGTCCTGCTCACAGTGTTCAGCTAAAACTACAAGTTAGTGTGGTGCGTCCACCTCACAGTGTTCAGCTAAACCTACAAATTAGTGTAGTGAGACCTCTGCACAGTGTTCATCTAAAGCTACAAGTTAGTGCAGTGCGTCCTGCTCACTGTGTTCAGCTAAAACTACAAGTTAGTGGGGTGCATCCTACTCACAGTGTTCGGCTAAACCTACAAGTTAGTGTGGTGCGTCCTCCTCACAGTGTCCAGCTAAACCTACAAGTTATTTTTTTGCGAGCTCTGCACAGTGTTCAGCTAAAGCTACCTGTAGAACGTTGGTGGTGTTTTCCTGATCCTATCACTACCGCAGGCAGCTAAAAAAGCTACAAGTTAGTTTTTTGCGAGCTCTGCACAGTGTTCAGCTAAAGCTACCTGAAAAAGGTTGGTGGTGTTCTCATACTACAGGCAGGCAGATGATTTTGCTAGCTGCAGTATCAGTACACATTATATATATATATATATATATATATATATATATATATATATATATATATATATATATATATATCCCAGCTTAGTGCAGTTACAGGCCATTAGTATGTCTGGAAGGCCAAGAAGGAGAGGCAGACAGTCAGAAGCCAATAAGAGGGGGCAAGCAGGCTCTGTGTCTAGTGCTGGTCGTGGAGACAGTGCATCCTCATCAGCACGTGGCCGTGGGACACGCTTGGCCTTTTTTTCGGCAGCTGGCCGTGTTGAGCCGCAACATGCGGAAGACTTGGTCGAGTGGATGACCAAGCCGTCCTCATCCTCCTCATCCTCTCTCACCCATGCCCAGGGTACTTTGTCTGGCAAAGCAGCGGCCTCTTCCCTTTTGCTCAATGTCATCAGTGACTCCTTCCCTAGCTCCACCATGTCCTCCTGAGGAGTCCCTCGAACTGTTTGACCACAATGTTGGGTACATGCTCCAGGAGGATGTCCAGCGTTTGGAAGGCTCTGATGATGATACTGAGCTCGATGAAGGCAGTAACGTGAGCACGGACAGAGGGGGTGCCCAAGAAGGACAGCAATCTGGCAGTCATTTTCCCCCCATGCTGCAGCATACTGCCAGGTTTGCTCCAGTGATGAGGAGGGAGGGGATGATGAGGTCACTGACTCAACGTGGGTGCCTGATAGGAGAGAGGAGGAGGAGGAGGAGGAGGAGGCGGCACATCACCAACGAGGCAGGATGCCCTCCAGGGGCAAGCCTAAGGGCAGCACATTGACTGCATTACACCCCAAAGCTCCACATGTGCAGGGCGCTGCAGTCTCTGCGCGTTATTCAAAAAGTTCATTGGTGTGGGCCTTTTTTGAGACGAGTGCATCAGATCGCACCGCTGCTATTTGCAACATATGTCTCAAGCGTATCTCACGTGGCCAAAACATCTCTCGCTTGGGTACCACATGCTTGACCAGACATATGTTGACCTGCCATGCAGTTCGTTGGCAAGCGTATCTAAAAGACCCAAACCAAAGAACAAAGAGGACCTCTCCTTGCTCCTCATCAGCTGAGATCTCCAACCCCACTATACCTTCAGTCCTCTCTGAGACCTGCACTGAGAGGAATGAAGGTGTAGAATTAGGTGTGTCACAGCCAAGTACTTGTGGGCAATCTGCTTTTGGTACACCGACGTCAGATTGTACCAGGCAAATTTCCCTGCCCCAGCTGCTGCACCGCCGAAAGAAGTTTGCTCCCAGCCATCCACATGCCCAGCGGTTGAATGCTAGCTTGGCAAAATTGCTAGCACTTCAACCGCTGCCTTTTCAGTTGATAGACTCTGCCCCCTTCCGTAAGTTTGTGGAATGTGCGGTTCCTCAGTGGCAGGTACCCAAACGCCACTTTTTCTCACGGAAGGCGATTCCGGCTCTCTACCGGCATGTAGAAGGCAATGTCCATGCCTCGCTAGACAGGGTGGTCAGCGGTAAGGTGCATATTACCGCTGACTCATGGTCCAGCAGGCATGGACAGGGACGTTACTTAAGTTTCACGGTGCATTGGGTGACTCTGCTGGCAGCTGGGAAGGATGCAGGACAAGGTGCAGTAGTGTTGGAGGTTGTTCCGCCACCACGCCTCCAAAATGCTAATGATTGTGACACACCTCTCTCCTCCACCCCCTCCTCATCTTCTTCCTCCATGGCCTCTTCCTGTGCTTTGTCCTTGGAAGCAGCGGTGCTCCGTACCCGCTCAAGGGGCTACGCAAGTACGCAGGTCAAAAGATGCCATGCGGTGCTTGAGCTGGTGTGCTTGGGGGACAGGAGCCACACTGGGGCAGAGGTTCTGTCAGCTCTGCAGGGGCAGGTTCAGAGGTGGTTGACGCCACGCCAACTTAAAGCAGGAATGGTGGTTTGCGACAATGGCACCGACCTCCTCTCTGCCCTCCGACAGGGACAAATGACCCATGTGCCCTGTTTGGCTCACGTCCTTAACTTGGTGGTGCAGCGGTTCTTGGGCAGGTACCCAGGCTTACAGGATGTCCTGAGGTAGGCCAGGAAAGTCTGTGTGCATTTCCGCCGGTCATACAATGCCAGTGCTCGGCTGGCGGACCTCCAAAAGGAGTTTAACCTGCCCAAGAACCGCTTAATCTGTGACATGCCCACCAGGTGGAACTCAACGTTGGCCATGCTGCAGCGGCTGCACATGCAGCAGAGGGCCATCAATGAGTACCTGTGCGACTATGGCACCAGGACAGGGTCAGGGGAGCTTGGTTTTTTTTCCCCACGCCAGTGGGCTATGATCAGGGATGCATGCACTGTCCTGTCACCATTTGAGGAGGCCACGAGGATGGTGAGCAGTGACAGTGCATGCATTAGTGACACTGTCTCCCTTGTCCACTTGTTGGAGCACACGCTGCGTGGAATAATGGACATGGCACTTGAGGCAGAACAGAGGCAGGAAGAGGAGGACTTCCTTAGCTCTCAAGGCCCCCTTTATCCAGACAGTGTTCCTGCGTACCCGCCGATCACACAGGAAGAGGAGGAGGAAGATTGTGTCAGTATGGAGGTGGAGCCTGGCACTCAGCATCAGCAGCAGTCTTTAAGGGATCAGTCCCAAGAAACACATGGACTTGTACGTGGCTTGGAAGAGGTGGCTGCGGACCATGTCGTCCTTAGTGACCCAGAGGACTCCGGACCGAATGCCTCAGCAAACCTACGCTGTATGGCCTCCCTGATCCTGCAAAGCCTGCGTAAGGATCCTCGTATTCGTGGTATCAAGGAGAAGGACCAATACTGGCTGGCAACCCTCCTTGATCCACTTTACAAGGGTAAGGTTGCGGACCTTATCTTGCTATCGCAGAGGGAGCAGAGGATGAAACATCTTCGGGAGGCCTTGCAGAAAGGTCTGTGCAACGCGTTTCCAGAGACTGGGAGGTTACAAACTCCTGTTTCTAGACAACGTGTTGCTGAGGCTTCGGTCAGTCAAAGAAGGAGCGGTGGAGAAGGTGGCCGTCTGACCGATGCGTTCAGAAAATTTTTTGGTCCGCAGCCCCAAGGTATGATCGGTTCCAGCAACCATCGCCAGCGTCTGTTTTACATGGTGCAGGAATACCTAGGGGCAAGATCTGACTTGGACACCTTTCCCACCGAAAATCCTCTGGGTTACTGGGTCTTGAGGATGGATCACTGGCCAGAGCTTGCACAGTATGCAATTGAGCTACTGGCCTGTCCTGCATCCAGCGTTCTTTCGGAACGCACATTCAGTGCTGCTGGAGGCTTTGTAACCGATCACAGGGTGCGTCTGTCCACCGACTCGGTCGATCGACTGACCTTCATAAAAATGAATCAGTCTTGGATCACCACCAGCTACCAAGCACCTGATGCTGATGTAACCAAATTATTTTTTTTGAAATCTCAGATCCCTTCAAAGACTGCCTATGCTGATGCTGAGTGACTATCCCTGAGTAATTATCCTCTTCCTCCTCAATGATCACGCTGATAGCTTGTAAGAACATTTTTGGTTCTGGGCGCCGCCACCAGTGCCTAAGGCCCAATTTTTCAGCCCTTGTTTAACAGGGGCGTGTAATTACAATTTTTGATGCAATACTTTGCAGCAGGGCTCATTTCTGCGTTCCAACTAGAGTATCTGTGAGGGGTTGCAGTGTTGTGGCACCACCACCACCACCAAAGGCCCAATTTTTCTGCCCTTGTTCAACAGGGGCATGTAATTACAATTCTTGATCTAATATTTCACAGCAGGGCCCATTTCTGCACCCACCAAGAGCGAGTGAGGACTTACAGTGTTGTGGCACCAGCTCCACCACCACCACCACCAAAGGCCCAATTTTTCTGCCCTTGTTCAACAGGGGCATGTAATTACAATTCTTGATCTAATATTTCACAGCAGGGCCCTGTGAGGGCTTACAGTGTTGTGGCCACAACAACACCTAAGGCCCAAATTTCTGCTGAGTATATAGGGCAGGCCCCTACTTTCAAACATCTAACTTGCAAACGGAAGGAGACAACAGGAAGTGAGATGAAATCTACCCCTAGGAAGGGAAATTCTCTCCTGTAAGAGTTAATATGGGAAAAACATTTCTCCTTTCCACTGATGCTTTCCAATCCTTGTTCCACAAAAAAACCCAAATTTTCAAAAAACATTTGTCATTGGGACAAAAAGTGAGGTGAAATCTTTTGAAGAGGAGGACAGACAGCAAAACAAATATCACAGGGGTGATAACCCTTCCCTATGTTTTCCAAAAAGCTTAAAAAAGATTTTTTGGCTGGAGCTAAACACGTTAAAAATGTACCCGTTCAAAATTACAAACAGATTCTACTTAACAACAAACCTACAGTCCCTGTCTTGTTTGCACCACCTGTATACTGCTGTTCAGAGTATATAGGGCCTGGTTGCCCCACACCTTTCCTTATTTTAATTTGGGTGCGGGGTTCCCCTTAATATCCATACAAGACCCAAAGGGCCTGGTAATGGACTGGGGGGTACCCATGCCATTTGTCTCACTGATTTTCATCCATATTGCCAGGACCCGGCATTACATTAAACCCGCAAGCAGTTTTAAATGAGATTTTTTCCTTTAAAAATGACATTTTGTGCAGGGACTGTTCTAAACACGAGAAACACGCGCCCCTTTACAGGCATACTATAGACACACCCCAGGTACGATATTTAAAGGAATATTTCACTTTTTTTTTTTTTTTTTTTTAAGCATCATTAAAATCACTGCTCCCGAAAAAACTGACATTTTTAAAAGTTTTTTTTTGCATTGATACATGTCCCGGGTCCCCAAATCCTTTTTAGGACAATACCATGCAAATTAGCTTTTAAAATGAGCACTTTTGATTTTGAACGTTCGAGTCCCATAGACGTCAATGGGGTTCTAACGTTCGTGCAAATTTTCGGTCCGTTCGCAGGTTCTGGTGCGAACCGAACCGGGGGGTGTTCGGCTCATCCCTAATGGTCAGTGATATAGTGCCCCTGGCATTGGCGTATGTATGAGTCCCACAATTGTTGATGTGGTGCTCTCATTGAGTCTTCAACATTAGGATAAGTAATGTAGAGTGCAAGCTAATTGAAAAATTTCAACAATATGGTACAAAAAAATCCAGCATACTTTGGGGGCCTTGGCACTCCCGAATAATCAAGACCTGGAAATCGTGTGGACTTGAAATATGTGGAAATAAGTGATAAACATTATAATATAAATCACATACTTTAGAAGCTATGACTCTGTAAAAAATTGCAAAGCGGAAGCTGCACCACAAGCATCCGACCAGAGTGATGACTCGAATTTCCCCCATCACACAGCAGTTCCTGCGGGTGGCGGGGGTAGCGGGAATTCACACAGCCAAAAATGTTGAATACTTACAGTGGTTGTGGAACAGCATTACAATGGTGTTTCAATACACAGACCACCAGAAAGATATATATTGCTATTTGCTGGGAGCTCACACAGCAGTTATAACTTAATTCAAAAATAGGTTGTAACCTTCCAATACTCAATCCAGAATTGGACTGGAATTGTGCTTTTATCCATTTAAATACTGAATAGTTTGGGTGGGAGGAGTATTGTAATTGTGCAGCACGGTGGCTTAGTGCTTAGCACATCTGTCTTGCAGCAATGGGGTCTCTGATTCAAATCCTGTCCAGGATGCTTTCTGCATGGAGTTTGTATGTTCTCCCGGTGCTTGGGTGGGTTTTTTTTCATACCCCAAAGGCATGGTATGTTAACGGCTTCCTGACTAAATTGGCTCTAGTTTAAACCCTCTCCTTCAGCTTTCTGACCTTCGATGTGTGGAGATGCTAGCACGGCTCCGAACTATACTTATTTTTCTCCAGCCCAGCTATCCTACTCCCACATAGACTTCTTCCTGGTCGACAGATGGACTCTTCAGGATGTTACACAGTCGGATATCAGATTTATCACATGGTCAAACCATGCCCCTATCTCCACCACCCTGGGCGACCAAAAACCAGGACCTCCAAGAATCTGGCATCTTGTTTCTTCTCTACTGACAGAAACTGCAGTTCAACAAGAAATAGAACTAGAGCACCAAACCTTCTTTGAACTGAACGAGACCCAGGAGTCCGACAGGTTCACTGTGTGGTCAACCTACAAAGCCTATATTCATGGGATATTTATCAAATTGAGTAAAATAGCTAAACGCCAGAGGACTGAGCAAATTGACAAAGTCATTTCTCAAAGTACCCACTTTAAAAAGCAAAATAAGACCTCTCCTTCCCATACCCTAGCCGCTGTGCTCTTGGAGCTTAGACAGCGTCTTTGTTCCCTACTGTTGTATAAGCTTGAATACAACTTTAAATGCACCAAAGCAAACTTCTATGCCATGGGCAACAAGGCAGGTGCCATTTTAGCCCGTCAAGTCAATGCGCAAAGAGCAAAAGCTTAAATTCTTTCCCTCCAGCACCCCACTTCGAAAAAAACCCTCACTAATCCCCAAGAAATAGCTAACGCTTTTAGCGACTACCAGGGCTTTTTTTCTCAGAGAAAAGGTCCAGGAACTCCCCCCTCCTAAGTCACCACTTGTCTCCGCCCCTACCCACCTCCGAGCACTGCATTTCGGTTCCACTCCCTACCCACCTCCCAGGACCACCCCTTTAGAGAATACAGAAGCATGTAAAATTTGTGGTACTAAGTAAGTGTATGGAACTTGTTAATGATAACAAGAAAAGCAGTAAAATAGATCCCCCACAGCCAGAAACAATAGACCCCCCCCAGCAACAACAGACCCTTGCAGCAACAACATATCTCCCCACAGCCAACATCAATAGACCTCCCAGCATCATCAGCAATAAATCCCCCTCCCCCCAGCAACAATGGACCACCTACAACAAAATGCCCCCCTCAGCAAAAATAGACTCCTCCCAGCAACAATAGATCCCCTGCCAGCAACAATAGATGCCCTGCCAGCAACAACAGACCTCCCCAGCAACAATAGATCCCCCTGCAAAAATAGATCCCCTCCAGTGACAATAGATCCCCCAGCAGCCAGCATCAACAGACCCTGCAACGCACCCCTTGTCATTACATACATTCAGTGCTGGAGGTGCCGGAACTGCGTTACCCCACGTTCCCGCTGAAAGCAGCCCTGGCGACTACTATGCCTCTCTGTATAATCTAAAAAAATACCCTCTCACACCCCAACCCACTGAGAGCACTATTCAATACTTCCTTTCTTCTGTGACTCTGCCCTCTCTCACGCCTACACAACTAGATTCTTTATCCCAATCCTTTACCGTAGAAGGGATTCTCTCTGCGACTAAAACCCTGCCTCTACATAAATCCCCTGGGAAAAATGGATTCTCCAACGCTTTCTACAAAAAAAATTGCGAATATACTAGCCCCAAAACTGGCTGACCTCTTCAATACTGCTGGGTCCTCTGTCTTCCTACATACTGATATGCTACGCTCTTTAATAACCACTATCCCCAAACATGAAAAAGACCCCACTCTGGCCTCCAATTATAGACCTACAGTATTTCGCTCTCGAACACAGATATAAAGCCGTTTACCAAAGTGATTGCCAAAAGGCTAGTAGAACATATCCCCTCCCTGATCCATCCAGACCAGGTCGACTTCATCCCCGGTAGGCAAGTCCCTGATGCTACAAGAAGGGTCACCAATCTTATCCATTCCGTTACACACCGTTGAACACCTTCTCTGCTGCTGTCCCTAGATGCACAGAAGGCTCTTGACAGGGTACACATGGGTTTTCTTAGAGCGGTTCTTACTAAGTTAGGTATTACTGGCTGGTTTCAGACCAAAATCCTATCTTTATACACTAAACCCTCAGCAAGAGTTTTTACAGGTGGAGCCCTATTAACCCCTTTCAAAAGCTCCAATGGTACACAGCAGGGCTGCCCCCTTTTCCCGATAATTTTCACCATGCTGATGGTACTTCTGGCCACTAAAATTAGATCTGACCCATGTATCTCAGCCGACCTCTGCAATGGGGTGGAACTCTTTGCAGACGATGTGATTCTTATGGTCACAACCCCCAGAAGTCTCTACAAGTGATTCAGGAAATCATGCATCAGTTCAACCTAGTTTCTTTTTACAAGCTCAATGCCTCTAAATCACTAGTACTGCCCCTATGCCTCCCTCTGAAATCAGTGACCCAATTAAAGACTAATTTTCCCTTTTCAATGGGCTACTAAATCTATTCACTACTTAGGTATCAAGATAAATCCCAGCGCCGGTCAACTATCTGATTTAAACCACCTTGCATTTGAACGGATCTTACCATCCCTCTTACGCTCCCTATGTAGCACTGGGCTTTCCACACTGGGTAGAATAGCCACCATCAAGATGATAGTGCTCCCTAAACTCTTCTACCTATTTCGAACAGTGATTGTGCCTATTCCACAATCCCTTTTCTCCTTAATTCAGAGACAAATCTCCAAATTTGTGTGGGACTCAAAACCTTCCCGATGCCCTCACTACATATTGACTAGATAGTGGGCCTACCACAGATTAGCACTCATTATTACGCTGCTATTCTGGATCAGGTCTGCTATTGGTGGCATCCTACTCCGGATAAATGAAAAACCCTACTCTAATGAAAAACCCTACTCTAATGAAAAACACCCCACATCAACACCAAAAATCAACAGACCTCCTTCTCCTCTCTGCAATGGGTTCCCCCAAACTCCAACTCAACCCTTATTCCTCAATCCCAGCTTCCCTACTAGCATGGAAACAACTTCTGTCTACAACCTCCCTTAAATCGCCAATTCAACGTCTCCTGCTGCCCCTAAGGCAGAAACACATTTTTGTACTGCTCTCCTCAATCCCAAGAATGACTACCACTCCTAGCCCCACACTAACCTTACTACATCTAGGCATAAAAAAATGCGTTCTTGAATTTAGATGTGTTATCCTCCAGTTACTTTTTGCAGCCAAATTAAACATTACCAAACTGTGCAAAACCTCCAACACCCCTCCATCTCTGGTACAATTGCCAACTTAAACTCTCAAAGCGATATGGAGAAAATGGTTGCCAGAAAAGCTCTACATATGAAAAAGTTTGTAACTAAGTGGTCACAATGGCTAATGCTCCCAAAGTGTTGTGTATAAGTGTGATAAAGCTATTATTGTTCTCTGTGTCAGTACCGTAGTGCTGGTGCTCATTACCCTGTCTTGCCCTGTGTTCTCCTTCCCCTCCCTCATTCCTCCCTCTCCTAAGGCCTGGCTTTCAGTCTCCGCTCTAATTCAACCCAAAGGTGTTCTATGGGGTTGAGGTCAGGACTCTGTGCAGGCCAGTCAAGTTCCTCCACCCCAAACTCGCTCATCCATGTTTTTATGGACCTTGCTTTGTGCACTGGTCCAAATCATTTGGTGGAGGGGTGATTATGGTGTGGGGTTGTTTTTCAGGGGTTGGGCTTGTTCCAGATAAGGGACCTCTTAAGGTGTCAGAATACCAAGACAATTTCATGCTCCCAACGTTGTGGGAACAGTTTGGGGATGGCCCCTTCCTGTTCCAACATGACTGTGCACCAGTGCACAAAGCAAGGTCCATAAAGACATGGACTTAGCAGGGGTGGTGGAAAATAAACTTCAAGTGTAACTAAAACATATACAATTAAAGTTATTGTAAAGCTTTGTTTTTTTTTTTAATAACAAACATGTCATACTTACCTCCACAGTGCAGTTCATTCTGCACAGAGTGGCCCGATCTTCGACTTCTGGGGTCCCCCGGTGGCGCTGGTAGCTCGTCCCCGCATCATATAACCCCTTAGGAGAAGCGATCTCTCCGTTACCTTGCGGGCGTGCTCCCGAGTCCAGCATTTGTGTCTATAAACGCAGTATGCTGGACTCGGCCCCACCCCCCGGTTCCCGCGTCATTGGATTTGATTGACAGCAGCGTGAGCCAATGGCTGCGCTGCTATATAGTAGGGGAGGTTCAAAAAAAGACACAAGTCCATCAAGTCCAACCAGGGGCGGACTGACAACTCATGGGGCCCCCGGGCAATAAGAGATTATGGGGCCCCCAGGCAATCACAGATTATGGGGCCACACAGTACACAGTATACACACACACACAGTATACAATCACACAGTATACACATACATGTACACACAGTATACACAGACATGTTTCTATTGGCTGAGAAGGTACTGGAGAGGTGCATCAGCTATAATCTGGGGATTTTTAGACCAAAAGGATGTCGGTAAGGGACACTTCAGAGACAGATGTAAAAAAACCACAGATTTTTACATACTGTCCCTGATTTTACTGAGGCTGGCAACCCTGATGGGGCCCCTAGTGGCCCAGGGCCCGAGTGGCTCAATGGTCAGTCCGCCCCTGAGTCCAACCTATGTGTGTGATTATATTTCAGTATTACATTGTATATCCCTGTATGTTGCGGTTATTCAGGTGCTTATCTAATAGTTTTTTGAAACTATTGATGCTTTCCGCGGAGACCACCGCCTGTGGAAGGGAATTCCACATCTTTGCCGCTTTTATAGTAAAGAACCCTCTATGTAGTTTAAGGTTAAACCTCTTTTCTTCTAATTTTAATGAGTGGCCACGTTTCTTGTTAAACTCCCTTCTGCGAAAAAGTTTTATCCCTATTGTGGGGTCACCAGTACGGTATTTATAAATTGAAATCATATCCCCTCCCAAGCATCTCTTCTCAATGGCTTTCAATCTATCCAATCAAGAGCCGAGACAACAGGCAGAGGGGAAGTGTGCGTCTCCGGCATGGGAATTACAGGGCTCAGGTGAGTAAAACGTGGGGGGCCGGTTACTGACAGAAGTTTTTTCAACGTGGCCACTCATAGGATGCATTAAGGTGAAAAAACATGAGGGTTTACAACCCCTTTAAGTGTAACAATCTAAAAAAATAAAATTCTAAAGTGCTATAATGATGTGAACTTCCCAACTAAAAAGTTAGTGCACTTGAAGGTAATTTGATAGGCACTGATAGGCAGCACTGATTGGCACTAATAGGCTGCACTGATTGGCAGCATTGATGGGCACTAATTGGTAGCACTGATGGGCACTGATAAGTGACACTGATAGGCAGCACTGATTGGCACTGATAGGCAGCACTGATAGGCAGCAATAATGGGCATTGATTGGCAGCATTGATTGGCACAGATAGGTAATATTGATTGGCACTGATAGGCAGAATTGATTGGCGTTGATATGCAGCATTTGTTGGCATTGGTTGGCACTGATAGGCAGCACCGATTGGCACTGGTTGGCAGCATTGGATGGCACTGATAGGCAGCACTGGCACTGATAGGCAGCATTGGATGGCACTGATAGGCAGCACTGGCATTGATAGGCAGCACTGATTGGCACTGATAGGCAGCACTGATTGGCACTGGTTGGCACTGATAGGGAGCAATGCAGCATTGGTTGGCACTGATAAGCAGCACTGGCACTGATAGGCAGCATTTGCTGGCACTAATAGGCAGCACTGATTGGCACTGGTTGGCACTAATAGGCAGCATTGGTTGGCAATGATAAGAAGCACTGGCACTCATAGGCAGCATTGGTTGGCACTGATAGGCAGCACCGATTGGCACTGATAGGCAGCACCGATTGGCACTGGTTGGCACTGATAGGCAGCATTGGTTGGCACTGATAGGCAGGACTGGCACTGATAGGTAGAATTTGTTGGCACTGATAGGCAGCACTGGTTGGCATTGATAGGCAGCACTGATTGACACCTATAGGCAGCACTGGTTGGCACTGTGAGGCAGAATAGGTTGGCGCTGATAAGCAGCACGGCCACTAAAAGGCAGCATTGGTTGGCACTGATAGGAAGCACTGATTGGCACTGGTTGGAAGCATTGGTTGGTACTGATTGGCACTGATAGGCAGCACTGACTGGCACTGGTTGGCACTGATAGGCAGTATTGGTTGGCACTGATAAGCAGCACTGGCACTGATAGGCAGAATTTGTTGGCACTGATTGGTAGCACTGGTTGGCACTGATAGGCAGCACTGATTGGCACTGAAAAGCAGCACTGGTTTTTAACGATAAGCAGCACTGGCACTGATAGGCAGAATTTGTTGGCACTGAGAGGCAGCATTGGTTGGCACGGATAAGCAGCAGTGGCACTGATAGGCAGCATTGGTTGGCACTGATAGGCAGCATTGATTGGCACTGGTTGAAAGCATTGGTTGGCACTGATAGGCACCATTGGTTGGCACTGATAGGCAGCACTAATTGGCACTGGTTGTCAGCATTGGTTGGCACTGATAGGGGAGAGGTGGAGTTTCACATTCAGGCGATCGCGATTCTTGCCAGAGCTGCTCACTGTATGAAACTGTCAGATAATGTCACTCCTTGCAGGGAGAGAGACCAGCTGTCAAAAGTCAGCGGTGATGTGGGGGTGGGCAGGACCGAACAGTTATCAAACACCAGCCAATGGGATGGGGTCTGGGCGGGCCGCTAAATTTCTCTGCCTCCGCCCCCTCTCTAAAGCAGCCCAATCATTGGTTGGTGTTGAGAGTGCTTGGTCCCGCCCACCCCGACATAACAACTCAGCCGCGATGTCGAGGGTGGGGCGGGACCAAGCTCTCTCAACACCAGCTAATGATTGAGCTGCTTCAGAGAGGGGGTGGAGCCACACAAATGTAGCGGCCCACCCAGACCCCATTCTATTGGCTGGTGTTTGACAACTGTTCGGTCCCGCCCACCCATCACATCACCGCTGACTTTTGACAGCCGGTCTCTCCCTGCAAGCAGTGACATTATCTGACAGTTTCATACACTGAGCAGCTCTGGCAAAAATCACGATCTGCTGCCTGTGAAACTGTTTCGCAGGTAGCGCGGGTTACACATGCAGCATTTTGGGGCAGATCTCTGGAGACAGCACGGGTGATTAGGTTGTGCCCAGGCACACCCGGCACACTCTGTGCGCACACCTATGAGAATGGGACATGGGTATAGGTGGATGGTAGACTTACCTGTGAATGCAAGTGTGGCTCTGAAGAAACCGAGGATCACCGACAGTAACCAAGCCCAGGACATTTCCATTATGGACTCTCACCTCATGGAGGTTTGCCCGGGCCACAACACTATCTTAGTTAGGATTAGGGACAGGACTTTATTAGTTTTATACTGTAATGCTGCATTTTTACAGTAAAGTTGAATTAACGGTTTTGAGCCTGGTCTGATGGAGTGAGTGCAATCATCTACCAAGTTACAGTGTGTAGTGACATGGGACAAGTCATTTTTCAGAGGAAATGTGCACTTTATTACTGCACACAGTGAAGGCTCATCTCTAAGTCGGGAAACTGACTTAATATTAGATTGTTTACATGACTGCAGTCTCCACCTTGATGAGTATGCTTGCATGTAAGGTACCCAACGTGCATGGGCACAGATCACCCCACCCACATATGGATATGTAGGGGCTGCTAAATGTTGTGGTCCGTCTGTCACCCTACCCAGCCAGGCACACATGTATTCACTTGCTCAGAGACATGAAAGCAATCCTTGCACTTGCTTTTATATTTTATCGAGGGGAATACAACTTGGATGAGGGATAGGGAACTTATGAGATGCCCAAGTAATTAGCGGTCAAAGCTGGGACTACTATATACACAGGGATGCTGTTAGAATTCACGGGGCCCCATACAGCCTACCTGGCAGGTAGGCTGTATATATACTAAAATAATATACTAAAATAATTATTAGCAGGCACAAACACAACAGAGAACCTACCTGTGTGAACTAGCACTTTTTTAATTGTTTTTTAATTATATTAAAAATAATAAAATGTTAAAAATGTTTACAATTATTTTACAATTTTTAAAAAAATTTTTTCAAAACGTTCATTTTTTTTTTTTACAATTTGTTATTTTTATACAGGACAGGGAAGCCTGCAGCGTTGAGGAGGGGGGGGGGGGGGCAAAGTGAAAGGGGGGCACACAGGGGGGATCAGAAGCAGGCAGAACAGGGGGGATCTGTGTCGGGGAAGCAATTACAAGAACCTGTGTCTGTGTCTCTCCCTGCAGCAGCTGAAAGCCAGCAGGACAGGGAGAAACTGCCTCACAAAGCATCCTCCTGCAACTGCCCCTCTGCCCGACCACACTGATTCCCCCTGCTATTTGGGCCCCCCTGTGTGCCTTCCCCCATTGGACATGTATCAATGCAAAAAAAAGTTTTAAAAATGGCCGTTTTTTCCAGAGCAGTGATTTTAATGACGCTTAAAGTAAAAAAAAGTGAAATGTTCCTTTAAATATCGTACCTGGGGGGTGCCTATAGTATGTCTGTAAAGTGGCGCGTGTTTCCCGTGCTTAGAACAGTCCCTGCACAAAATGACATTTTTAAAGTAATAAAAGTCATTTAAAACTGCTTACGGCTTTAATGTAATATCTAGTCCCGGTAATATGGATGAAAATCAGTGAGACAAATGGCATGGGTACCCCCCCCCCCCCCAGTCCATTACCAGGCCCTTTGGGTCTTGTATTTATATTAAACACTTGACAACGCCTCACGCTGATATACGTCAGCAGAATGGCACGTGCAGGCAAAATCACGTACCTGGTACGTGATTGCCTTCCCACGGGCGGGGGGTGGGGGGCTGGTGCCCGAGGCGGTCGGCTTTGGTCTGGCAGCGATCAGAGATGAGGGGGAGGCCATCCATTCGTGCACCACCCCCCCTCGCAATCGCTCCCAGCCAATGAGAATCTCCAAGGAGAGATGACATCACATCCCCTGCCTCTGTGTACTACACAGAGGCAGGGGATGTGATGTCATCTCTCCTTGGCTTGGCAGTTTCCGTTCCGGCGCCGAGGTGAGAAGAAATGTGAGTGCACAACACACACATCCCAGTAGAACATGCCAGGCACACATATCACCCCCCTTTATCCCCCGATCCCCCCCCCCGATCACCCCCCGATCACCCGCCCCCCCCGTCACACTGACACCAAGCAGGTTTTTTTTCTGATTACTGCATGGTGTCAGTTTGTGACAGTTACTGTGGTAGGGCAGTTAGTATTACCCCCCCTTTAGGTCTAGGGTACCCCCCTAACTCCCCTAATAAAGTTTTAACCCCTTGATCACCCCCCATCGCCAGTGTTGCTAAGCGATCATTTTTCTGATCGATGTATTAGTGTCACTGGTGACGCTAGTTAGGGAGGTAAATATTTAGGTTCACCGTCAGATTTTTAACCGTTACGGGTGACGCTGGTTAGTTTGTTTATTTTTTATAGTGTCAGGGCACACGCTGTTTATTACCGAATAAAGGTTTAGCCCCATGATCGCCCGGCGGTGATATGCGTCGCCCCAGGCAGCATCAGATTAGCACCAGTACCGCTAACACCCACGCACGCAGCATACACCTCTCTTAGTGGTATAGTATCTGAACGGATCAATATCTGATCCGATCAGATCTATACTAGCGTCCCCAGCAGTTTAGGGTTCCCAAAAACGCAGTGTTAGCGGGATCAGCCCAGATACCTGCTAGCACCTGCGTTTTGCCTCTCCGCCTGGGCCAGCCCAGCCCACCCAAGTGCAGAATCGATCGATCACTGTCACTTACAAAACACTAAACGCATAACTGCAGCGCTCGCAGAGTCAGGCCTGATCCCTGCGATCGATAACAGTTTTTTTTGGTAGCATTTTGGTGAACTGGCAAGCACCAGCCCCAAGCAGCGTCAGGTTAGTGCCAGTACCGCTAACACCCACGCACCGTACACCTCCCTTAGTAGTATAGTATCTGATCGGATCAATATCTGATCCGATCAGATCTATACTAGCGTCCCCAGCAGTTTAGAGTTCCCAAAAACGCAGTGTTAGCGGGATCAGCCCAGATACCTGCTAGCACCTGCGTTTTGCCCCTCCGCCCGGCCCAGCCCAGCCCAGCCCACCCAAGTGCAGTATCGATCGACCACTGTCACTTACAAAACACTAAACACATAACTGCAGCGTTTGCAGAGTCAGGCCTGATCCCTGCGACCGCTAACAGTTTTTTTGGTAGCGTTTTGGTGAACTGGCAAGCACCAGCCCCAAGCAGCGTCAGGTTAGCGCCCGTACCGCTAACACCCACGCACGCAGCATACACCTCCCATAGTGGTATACTATCTGAACGGATCAATATCTGATCCGATCAGATCTATACTAGTGTCCCCAGCAGTTTAGGGTTCCCAAAAACGCAGTGTTAGCGGGATCAGCCCAGATACCTGCTAGCACCTGCGCTTTGCCCCTCCGCCCGGCCCAGCCCAGCCCACCCAAGTGCAGTATCGATCGATCACTGTCAATTACAAAACACTAAACACATAACTGCAGCGATCGCAGAGTCAGGCCTGATCCCTGCGATCGCTAACAGTTTTTTTGGTAGCGTTTTGGTGAACTGGCAAGCGCCAGCGGCCTAGTACACCCCGGTCGTAGTCAAACCAGCACTGCAGTAACACTTGGTGACGTGACGAGTCCCATAAGTGCAGTTCAAGCTGGTGAGGTGGCAAGCACAAGTAGTGTCCCGCTGCCACCAAGAAGAAGACAAACAGGCCCGTCGTGCCCATAGTGCCCTTCCTGCTGCATTCGCCAATCCTAATAATTGGGAACCCACCACTTCTGCAGCACCCGTACTTCCCCCATTCACATCCCCAGCCAAATGCAGTCGGCTGCATGAGAGGCATTTTCTTTATGTCCTCCCGAGTACCCCTGCCCAACGAACCCCCCCAAAAAAGATGTCGTGTCTGCAGCAAGCGCGGATATAGGCGTGACACCCACTATTATTGTCCCTCCTGTCCTGACAATCCTGGTCTTTGCATTGGTGAATGTTTTGAACGCTACCATGCAGTAGTTGCGTATTAGAGTAAGGTACAGCATTGCACAAACTAGGCACATTTTCACAGGGTCTCCCAAGATGCCATCGCATTTTGAGAGACCCAAACCTGGAACCGGTTACAGTTATAAAAGTTAGTTACAAAAAAAAGTGTAAAAAAAAAAAAATATATACCGTATATACTCGAGTAAAAGTCAAATTTTTCAGCCCTTTTTTTTGGGCTGAAAGTGTCCCCTTCGACTTATACTCGAGTCACCACCGTCTGTCTGCATGATCAGTGTGTCATGCAGGCAGACGGCGGCCGGCGTGTGATGATAGTGTTCGGCGGCTATTCCAGCATTCAAAAGTCGCGCCTCCTGCTCGTCTGTGATAGGCTGAACAGCTGTCAGTGTACAGCCTATCACGGACATTCTCTCATCCTCGTCCGTGGTATGAGAATGAGAGAATGTCCGTGATAGGCAGTCAGCGGTCAGCCTATCACAGACGAGGAGGAGGCGCTGCTTTTGAACTGTGGAATGGCCGCCGAACACTATCATTACACGCCGGCCCCCGTTTGAGGATGGAGATCGCCACAGGGAGGCTGGAAATCGCCACAGGGAGGCTGCACAGGACACAGGTAGGCTGCACATTCACACAAGACACATGTACACAGGACATGTACAGGACACATGCACACAGGGACACAGGAACACAGGGACACAGCACACATGTACAGGACACACATGTACAGGTAGGCTGCACAGGACACAAGGAGGCATGCAGCTGCAGATGGGCATTGTTGACCCTCTGCATTTCTCACCCTCGTCTTATACTCGGGTCAATAAATTTTTCCCAGTTTTTTGTGGTAAATTAGGGGCCTCAACTTATACTCGAGTATATACGGTATATAAAATAAAAAAAAATAGTTGTCGTTTTATTGTTCTCTCTCCCTCTATGCTCTCTCTATAGTTCTGCTCTTTTTTTACTGTATTCTATTCTGCAATGTTTTATTGTTATTATGTTTTATCATGTTTGCTTTTCAGGTATGCAGTTTTTTATACTTTACCGTTTACTGTGTTTTATTGTTAACCATTTTTTTGTCTTCAGGTACGGCATTCACGACTTTGATTGGTTATACCAGAATGATGCCTGCAGGTTTAGGTATCATCTTGGTATCATTCTTTTCAGCCAGCGGTCGGCTTTAATGTAAAAGCAATCCTAGTGGCTAATTAGCTTCTAGACTGCTTTTACAAGCAGTGGGAGGGAATGCCCCCCCCCCGTCTTCCATGTTTTTCTCTGGCTCTCCTGTCTCAACAGGGAACCTGAGAATGCAGCCGGTGATTCAGCCAGCTGACCATAGAGCTGATCAGAGACCAGAGTGGCTCCAAACATCTCTATGGCCTAAGAAACCGGAAGCTACGAGCATTTCATGACTTAGATTTCGTCGGATGTAAACAGCGCCATCGGGAAATTGGGAAAGCATTTTATCACACCGATATTGGTGTGGTCAGATGCTTTGAGGGCAGAGGAGAGATCTAGGGTCTAATAGACCCCAATTTTTTCAAAAAGGAGTACCTGCCACTACCTATTGCTATCATAGTGGATATTTACATTCCCTGAGATAACAATAAAAATGATTAAAAAAAAATGAAAGGAACAGTTTAAAAATAAGATAAAAAAGCAAAAAAATAATAAAGAAAAAAAAAAAAGCACTCCTGTCGCCCCCTGCTCTCGCGCTAAGGCGAACGCAAGCGGCGGTCTGTCGTCAAATGTAAATAGCAATTGCACCATGCATGTGAGGTATCACCGCGAAGGTCAGATCGAGGGCAGTAATTTTAGCAGTAGACCTCCTCTGTAAATCTAAAGTGGTAACCTGTAAAGGCTTTTAAAGGCTTTTAAAAATGTATTTATTTTGTTGCCACTGCACGTTTGTGCGCAATTTTAAAGCATGTCGTGTTTGGTATCCATGTACTCGGCCTAAGATCATCTTTTTTATATAATCAAACATTTGGGCAATATAGTGTGTTTTAGTGCATTAAAATTTAAAAAAGTGTGTTTTTTCCCCAAAAAATGCATTAGAAAAATCGCTGCGCAAATACTGTGCGAAAAAAAAATGAAACACCCACTATATTAATCTGTAGGGCATTTGCTTTAAAAAAATATATAATGTTTGGGGGTTCAAAGTAATTTTCTTGCAAAAAAAAATATTTTTTTCATGTAAACAAAAAGTGTCAGAAAGGGCTTTGTCTTCAAGTGGTTAGAAGAGTGGGTGATGTGTGACATAAGCTTCTAAATGTTGTGCATAAAATGCCAGGACAGTTCAAACCCCCCCCCCCCCTCCCCAAATGACCCCATTTTGGAAAGTAGACACCACAAGCTATTTGCTGAGAGTCATGTCGAGTCCATGGAATATTTTATATTGCGACACAAGTTGCGGGAAAGAGACACATTTTTTTTAATTTTTTTTGCACAAAGTTGTCACTAAATTATATATTGCTCAAACATGTGAAATTACACCCCAAAATACATTCTGTTGCTTCTCCTGAGTACAGGGATACCACATGTGTGAGACTTTTTGGGAGCCTAGCCGCGTACGGGACCCCGAAAACCAAGCACTGCCTTCAGGCTTTCTAAGGGTGTAAATTTTTGATTTCACTCTTCAGTGCCTATCACAGTTTTGGAGGCCATGGAATGCCCAGGTGGCACAAACCCCCCCCCCCCCCCAAATGACCCCATTTTGGAAAGTAGACACCCCAAGCTATTTGCTGAGAGGTATAGTGAGTATTTTGCAGACCTCACTTTTTGTCACAAAGTTTTGAAAATTGAAAAAAGAAAAAAAAAGTTTTCTTGTCTTTCTTCATTTTCAAAAACAAATGAGAGCTGCAAAATACTCACCATGCCTCTCAGCAAATAGCTTGGGGTGTCTACTTTCCAAAATGGGGTCATTTGGGGGGGTTTTGTGCCATCTGGGCATTTTATGGCCTTCAAAACTGTGATAGGTAGTGAGGCGTGAAATCAAAAATTTACGCCCTTAGAAATCCTGAAGGCGGTGATTGGTTTTCGGGGCCCGTACGCGGCTAGGCTCCCAAAAAGTCCCACACATGTGGTATCCCCATACTCAGGAGAAGCAGCTGAATGTATTTTGGGGTGCAATTCCACATATGCCCATGGCCTGTGTGAGCAATATATCATTTAGTGACAACTTTTTGTAATTTTTTTTTCTTTTGTCATTATTCAATCACTTGGGACAAAAAAAATTAATATTCAGTGGGCTCAACATGCCTCTCAGCAATTTCCTTGGGGTGTCTACTTTCCAAAATGGGGTCATTTGGGGGGGGGGTTGTACTGCCCTGCCATTTTAGCACCTCAAGAAATGACATAGGCAGTCATAAACTAAAAGCTGTGTAAATTCCAGAAAATGTACCCTAGCTTATAGACGCTATAACTTTTGCGCAAACCAATAAATATACACTTATTGACTTTTTTTTTACCAAAGACATGTGGCCGAATACATTTTGGCCTAAATGTATGACTAAAATTTAGTTTATTGTTTTTTTTTAATAACCAATAGTAGAAAACATAATTTTTTTTTCAAAATTTTTGTTTTTTTCCGTTTATAGCTCAAAAAATAAAAACCGCAGAGGTGATCAAATACCATCAAAAGAAAGCTCTATTTGTGGGAAGAAAAGGACGCACATTTCGTTTGGGTACAGCATTGCATGACCACGCAATTAGCAGTTAAAGCAACACAGTGAAAATGTAATAAGAATATTCCTGCGCTACCCAATTGGAAAAAGAAAAGAAAACAAGAACTCAGAAAAAAAGTTAAAGCGCACGTATGCGACTGGACAGCTGCATGCACCGAAAAAAGGGTCAGACATAAACCCAAAATCGAACTGAGATATAAGAGGGGGAGGTGCTGCGCTAACCAGAAGAAAGCTGTAAATCTCTATCTGTGATCAATTAATGAATAACATAAAATCGCATAATAAGTTAGTGGAAAAAAGTGTGTAAAAACTTCTTCATGTGAATATCTCTAAATTACATTAAATACAAAATAAATGAGAAATAAAAATCAAAAACGTATCCTTATAAATGGTGCAAAACGTACAAAGTGCCAGTGCTTTAAGGTGATCTAGATATCGCTATTCAAACAACTCAATCCAAAGCAGTATAAATGATAAATAGTATAAATAGATGTCCCAACAATGGTGATTTAAAATATATTGTGCTGGCCTGCAATCAAAATGACCAATGACATGCCAGTAGGTGCAGCAAACTTAAAGTGCCAGTGTAAAAGTCATTTAAGGTGCAAGAAGAAGTCACGTGATCGGTGACGTCACGCGTAGGGACGGAATAGGCTTTTTCACACTGCTAGACACAGAACGAGTTCGCTGCTCGTAGGAGAGAGGCTTGCTCTGCACTGTTATTATGTGAGTACATCTGCTTAAAGATTCTTAATAAAGCATTATCTGGTTAAAACATACTTCACTATCAAGTACCTTTGTCCTGCATATTCCTGTATATACATATCTGAGATGTGGAGGCTGAGCTAGGACCCGCGCTGGTCCAGGACCCCAGCTAGGACCATAGCCACTTGTAACCAGCTGCCATTAGGATTACTCAACACCGGCAAGCGTGGATATAGGGACGTGATTGAGGCTCAGGACCTGGCGGTTTAGCTACATTTCTTGCGGTTGACCTAGCACCGCTAGGTAAGGGGCCACTGCTTACATTAGTGTTTTATGCACGAAGAAGACACTGAGTGAATTGCATTCCAGACACCCCACTGTTGTCTTATTGAAAACCCCAGAACTTGTTTTTGCACCTTAAATGACTTTTACACTGGCACTTTAAGTTTGCTGCACCTACTGGCATGTCATTGGTCATTTGATTGCAGGCCAGCACAATATATTTTAAATCACCATTGTTGGGACATCTATTTATACTATTTATCATTTATACTGCTTTGGATTGATTTGTTTGAATAGCGATATCTAGATCACCTTAAAGCACTGGCACTTTGTACGTTTTGCACCATTTATAAGGATACTTTTTGATTTTTATTTCTCATTTATTTTATGTATTTAACCACTTGATCCCCGGACCATTATGCTGCCTAAGGACCAGAGGTCTTTTTCCAATTTGGCACTGCGTCGCTTTAACTGCTAATTGCGCGGTGATGCAATGCTGTACCCAAACTAAATTTGCGTCCTTTTCTTCCCACAAATAGAGCTTTCTTTTGATGGTATTTGATCACCTCTGCGGTTTTTATTTTTTGCGCTATAAACGGAAGAAGACCAAAAATTTTGAAAAAAAATGATATTTTCTACGTTTTGTTATAAAAAAAATCCAAGAAAACTCAATTTTAGTCATACATTTAGGCCAAAATTTATTCGGCCACATGTCTTTGGTAAAAAAAATGTCAATAAGCGTATATTTATTGGTTTGTGCAAAAGTTATAGCGTCTACAAACTAGGGTACATTTTCTGGAATTTACACAGCTTTTAGTTTATGACTGCCTATGTCATTTCTTGAGGTGCTAAAATGGCAGGGCAGTACAAACCCCCCCCCCCCAAATGACCCCATTTTGGAAAGTAGACACCCCAAGGAAATTGCTGAGAGGCATGTTGAACCCATTGAATATTTATTTTTTTTGTCCCAAGTGATTGAATAATGACAAAAAAAAAAAATTTTTACAAAAAGTTGTCACTAAATGATATATTGCTCACACAGGCCATGGGCATATGTGGAATTGCACCCCAAAATACATTCAGCTGCTTCTCCTGAGTATGGGGATACCACATGTGTGGGACTTTTTGGGAGCCTAGCCGCGTACGGGGCCCCGAAAACCAATCACCGCCTTCAGGATTTCTAAGGGTGTGAATTTTTGATTTCACTCTTCACTGCCTATCACAGTTTCGGAGGCCATGGAATGCCCAGGTGGCACAAAACCCCCCCAAATGACCCCATTTTGGAAAGTAGACACCCCAAGCTATTTGCTGAGAGGCATGGTGAGTATTTTGCAGCTCTCATTTGTTTTTGAAAATGAAGAAAGACAAGAAAAACCTTTTTTTTTTCTTTTTTCAATTTTCAAAACTTTGTGACAAAAAGTGAGGTCTGCAAAATACTCACTATACCTCTCAGCAAATAGCTTTGGTGGTCTACTTTCTAAAATGGGGTCATTTGGGGGGGGGGGGGGGTTTGTGCTACCTGGGAATTCCATGGCCTCCGAAACTGTGATAGGCAGTGAAGAGTGAAATCAAAAATTCACGCCCTTAGAAAGCCTGAAGGCGGTGCTTGGTTTTCGGGGTCCCGTGCGCGGCTAGGCTCCCAAAAAGTCCCACACATGTGGTATCCCCATACTCAGGAGAAGCAACAGAACGTATTTTGGGGTGTAATGTCACATATTCCCATGGCATGTTTGAGCAATATATCATTTAGTGACAACTTGTGCAAAAAAAAAAAAAAATTGTCTCTTTCCCGCAACTTGTGTCGCAATATAAAATATTCCATGGACTCGACATGCCTCTCAGCAAATAGCTTGGGGTGTCTACTTTCCAAAATGGGGTCATTTGGGGGGGTTTTGAACTGTCCTGGCATTTTATGCACAACATTTAGAAGCTTATGTCACACATCACCCACTCTTCTAACCACTTGAAGACAAAGCCCTTTCTGACACTTTTTGTTTACATGAAAAAGTTATTTTTTTTTGCAAGAAAATTACTTTGAAGCCCCAAACATTATATATAGTTTTTAAAGCAAATGCCCTACAGATTAAAATGGTGGGTGTTTCATTTTTTTTTTCACATAGTATTTGCGCAGCGATTTTTCAAACGCATTTTTTGGGGAAAAAACACACTTTTTTACATTTTAATGCACTAAAACACACTATATTGCCCAAATATTTGATGAAATAAAAAAGATGATCTTAGGCCGAGTACATGGATACCAAACATGACATGCTTTACAATTGCGCACAAACGTGCAGTGGCAACAAAATAAATACATTTTTAAAAGCCTTTAAAAGCCTTTACAGGTTACCACTTTAGATTTACAGAGGAGGTCTACTGCAAAAATTACTGCCCTCGATCTGACCTTCGCGGTGATACCTCACATGCATGGTGCAATTGCTGTTTACATTTGACGACAGACCGCCGCTTGCGTTCGCCTTAGCGCGAGAGCAGGGGGCAACAGGGGTGCTTTTTTTTTTTTTTTTTTTATTTTTATTTTTTTGCTTTTTTATCTTATTTTTAAACTGTTCCTTTAATTTTTTTTTTTTAATCATTTTTATTGTTATCTCGGGGAATGTAAATATCCCCTATGATAGCAATAGGTAGTGACAGGTACTCTTTTTTGAAAAAATTGGGGTCTATTAGACCCTAGATCTCTCCTCTGCCCTCAAAGCATCTGACCACACCAAGATCGGTGTGATAAAATGCTTCCCCAATTTCCCAATGGCGCTATTTACATCCGGCAAAATCTAAGTCATAAAATGATCGTAGCTTCCGGTTTCTTAGGCCATAGAGATGTTTGGAGCCACTCTGGTCTCTGATCAGCTCTATGGTCAGCTGGCTGAATCACCGGCTGCATTCTCAGGTTCCCTGTTGAGACAGGAGAGCCAGAGAAAAACACGGAAGACGGTGGGGGGGGCATTCCCTCCCACGGCTTGTAAAAGCAGTCTAGAGGCTAATTAGCTGCTAGGATTGCTTTTACATGAAAGCCGACCGCTGGCTGAAAAGAATGATACCAAGATGATACCTAAACCTGCAGGCATCATTCTGGTATAACCACTCAAAGTCGTGAATGGCGTACCTGAAGACAAAAAAATGGTTAACAATAAAGCACAGTAAACGGTAAAGTATAAAAAATTGCATACCTGAAAAACAAACATGATAAAACATAATAACAATAAAACATTGCAGAATAGAATACAGTAAAAAAGAGCAGAACAATAGAGAGAGAGAATAGAGAGAGAGAGAGAACAATAAAACGACAACTATTTTATTTTATATATATATTTTTTTTTTTTTACACTTTTTTTGTAACTAACTTTTATAACTGTAACCGGTTCCAGGTTCGGGTCTCTCAAATGCGATGGCATCTTGGGAGACCCTGTGAAAGTGTGCCTAGTCTGTGCAATGCTGTACCCTACGCTAATACTCAACTAGTGAATGGTAGCGTTCAAAACATTCACCAATGCAAAGACCAGCATTGTAAGGACAGGAGGGACAATAATAGCGGGTGTCACGCCTATATCCGCGCTTGCTGCAGACACAACATCTTTTTTGGGGGGGTTCGTTGGGTAGGGGTACTCGGGAGGACATAAAGAAAATGCCTCTCATGCAGCTGACTGCATTTGGTTGGGGATGTGAATGGGGGAAGTACGGGCGCTGCAGAAGCGGTGGGTTCCCAATTAGGATTGGCGAATGCAGCAGGAAGGGCATTATGGGCACAACAGGCCTGTTTGTCTTCTTCTTGGTGGCAGCGGGACACTACTTGTGCTTGCCACCTCACCAGCTTGAACTGCACTTATGGGACTCGCCACGTCACCAAGTGTTACTGCAGTGCTGGTTTGACTACGACCGGGGTGTACTAGCCCGCTGGTGCTTGCCAGTTCAATAAAAAGCTACCAAAAAAACTGTTAGCAATCGCAGGGATCAGGCCTGACTCTGCGAACGCTGCAGTTATGCGTTTAGTGTTTTGTAAGTGACAGTGATCGATCGATACTGCACTTGGGTGGGCTGGGCTGGGCCAGGCAGAGGGGCAAAACGCAGGTGCTAGCAGGTATCTGTGCTGATCCTGCTAACACTGCGTTTTTGGGAACCCTAAACTGCTGGGGACGCTAGTATAGATCTGATCGGATCAGACATTGATCCGTTCAGATACTATACCACTAAGGGAGGCGTACGGTGCGTGCGTGGGTGTTAGCGGTACTGGCGCTAACCTGACGCTGCCTGGGGCTGGTGCTTGCCAGTTCACCAAAATGCTACCAAAAAAACTGTTAGCGATCGCAGGGATCAGGCCTGACTCTGCGAACGCTGCAGTTATGCGTTTAGTGTTTTGTAAGTGACAGTGATCGATCGATACTGCACTTGGGTGGGCTGGGCTGGGTCGGGCGGAGGGGCAAAACGCAGGTGCTAGCAGGTATCTGGGCTGATCCCGCTAACACTGCATTTTTGGGAACCCTAAACTGCTGGGGACGCTAGTATAGATCTGATCAGATATTGATCCGTTCAGATACTATACCACTAAGGGAGGCGTATGCTGCGTGCGTGGGTGTTAGCGGTACTGGTGCTAATCTGACGCTGCCTGGGGCGACGCATATCACCGCCGGGCGATCAGGGGGCTAAACCTTTATTCGGTAATAAACGGCGGGTGCCCTGACACTATAAAAAATAAACGAACTAACCAGCGTCACCCGTAACACTTATACGGTGATCAGTGGTGAAAGGGTTAACTAGGGGGCAATCAAGGGGTTAAAACCTTTATTAGATAGTATATGGGGGTCCCTGTCGCTAAAAAACGCTGACGGCGAACCTAAATGTTTACCTCCCTAACTAGCGTCACCAGCGAACACTAATTCAGCGATCAGAAAAATGATCGCTTAGTGACACTGGTGACGGGGGGTGATCAAGGGGTTAAAACTTTATTAGGGGGGTTAGGGGGGTACCCTAGACCTAAAGGGGGCTAACCCTAACTGTCCTAACACTGTAACTGTCACAAACTGACACCAAGCAGTAATCAGAAAAAAAAAAATAAAAAACTGCTTGGTGTCAGTTTGTGACAGGGGGGTGGGGGAATTCGGGGGTGATCGGGGGGCGATCGGGGGGGGGATCGGGGTGTAATGTGTGCCTGGCATGTTCTACTGTGTGTGTAGTGTTTGTGCACTCACATTTCAGTCTTCTCTCCTCCGCGCCGGAACGGAAAATACAGAGCCGAGGAGAGATGACATCATTTCCTTTGCTGCTGTTTAGCATACAGCAGCAAGGAATGTTCCCATTGGCCGGCGGCGATCGTGAGGGGGGGGGCCACAAACGGATGGCCTCCCCCTCACCTCCGATCGCCGGGGGACAAAACAGGACCGGCTCGGGCACCGGGGGGGGGGCGGTCGTTTTGCGTGATTTTGCCTGCCCGTGCCATTCTGCCGATGTATATCGGCGTGAGGCGGTCCTTAAGTGGTTAATGTAATTTAGAGATATTCACATGAAGAAGTTTTTACACACTTTTTTCCACTAACACATGATGTTGATTATCAAGATTTGAATGTTTTTTAGTGTCAACACATATTCATGCGATTTATTTATTTTTTTCAGATAGAGATTTACAGCTTTCTTCTGGTTAGCGCAGCACCTCCCCCTCTTATATCTTAAAGCGACGCAGTGCCAAATTGGAAAAAGTCCTCTGGTCTTTAGGCAGCCAAATGGTCCGGGGCTGAAGTGGTTAAGGGGAACCCCGCACCCAAATTTAAAAAAGGAAAGGTGTGGGGCCCCAGGCTCTCTGAACAGCAGTATACAGGCGGTGCAAACAAGACAGGGACTGTAGGTTTGTTGTTAAGTAGAATCTATCTGTAATTTTGAACTGGTCAATTTTTAAAGTGTAACTCCAGCCAAAAAATCTATTTTCAAGCTTTTTGGAAAACATAGGGAAGGGTTATCACCCCTGTGACATTTCTTTTGCTGTCTATGCACCTCTTCAGAAGATTTTACCTCACTTTCTGTCACAATGACAAATGTTTTTTGACAATTTGGGGTTTTTAGTGAAACAAGGATTGGTGATAAAGCATCAGTGGAGAGGAGACACATTTTTCCCATATTAACTCTTACAGGAGAGAATTTCCCTTCCTAGGGGTATATTTCATCTCACTTCCTGTTGTCTCCTTCTGTTTGCAAGTAGGAGTCCTTTGTAAGTTGGATGTTTGAAAGTAGGGGTCTGCCCTATATACTCTGCAGAAATTGGGGCCTTAGGTAAGCCCTCACAGTTACTCTTGGTGGGCGCAGGAATGGGCTCTGCTGTGAAATATTAGATCAAGAATTGTAATTACATGCCCCTGTTGAACAGGGTCAGAAAAATTGGGCCTTTGGTGGTGGTGGTGCTGTTGCCACAACACTGTAACTCCTCACAGTTACTCTTGGTGGGCGCAGAAACGGGCCCTGCTGTGAAATATTAGATCAAGAATTGTAATTACATGTCCCTGTTGAACAGGGGCAGAAAAATTGGGCCTTAGGTACTGGTGCCACAACACTACAACCCCTCACAGATACTCCTAGTTGGAGCGCAGGAAAATATTTTTGATGCAAAATATTGCATCAAAAATTGTAATTACATGCCCCTGTTAAACAGGGGCTGAAAAATCGCGCCTTAGGCACTGGTGCTGGTGCCACAACACTGCAACCCCTCACAAATACTCTAGTTGAGTGCAGCAACGAAACCTCCTTGCAGAATATTGCATCAAAAATTGTAATTACACGCCCCTGTTAAACAGGGGCTGAAAAATTGGGCCTTAGCCACTGGTGGCGGAGCCCAGAACCAAAAATATTAATACAAGCTATCAGCATGATCATTGAGGAGGAAGAGGATAGTCACTCAGCATAGCAGGATAGTCACTCAGCATCAGCATAGGCAGTCTTGAAGGGATCTGACATTTCAAAAAAAAATATTCAGTTACATCAGCATCAGGTGCTTGTTAGCTGGTGGTGATCCAAGACTGATTCATTTTTATGAAGGTGGGTGGACAGGCGCACCCTATGATCGGTTACAAAACCTCCAGCAGCTCTGAATGTGCGTTCCGAAAGAACTGCAAAGTATTGCATCAAAAATTGTAATTACGGGGGGCGTGACCGGAAGCCGCTCTGGATGGCAGCCTGATCCGTCTGCTCTCTTCAAGCCCGTGATTACACAGCGCAAAGGGGACATTAAGCCGCTTCCACATGGGCAGATCTCGGACCACCAGATCCACAGCAGCCAGGGGATCATCCTTACCCCCGCCACGAACCTCCACAGACCTCCGGTCCTTCTTCCCGCCGACGGACATGCCACAGACTGGAGCAGCCAAAATGGCACCGGACACTCCCGCGGCCTACTCCCGGAGCTCCGCTCGGATCTCTCCTCCGCCCCATCCACTGCAGCGGAAGCCCGCGGATCTCGGACTGGCTCCAATGGACAGTAACACCAGATCCTCCACTCCAGGAGCGGTGAGTCCCCCCTCCAGATCCCCCTCTCATGAGGCAGCACCACAAAGCTCACAGGGTGCCATGATGGGCCCTCCTCCTCAGCAGTACACACAGTGCTCAGAAGCGTTCCCTCGCTTGCTGAGAACAGCATCGGATCCCTGCATGCATGGCACTGAGCCAGACTCCCCGACCTCATCAGTCTTCTCTATGGACTTTCCGGCCCTACCGGACCCCATGCACCCAGCTATCCAGACCCCACCAGAGCATGCAGTGAGACCAGCTGCCTTCAACCACGCAGGGCTTAATTCACCACCGTCAAAGACTCAAAGATTAGCCTTCTCACAGGCACTCAGCCCATCCAGAGAACGGACAGCGCCACAGGCCACTCAAAAAGTGAGCCTACCTGACCCCCATACTCAGAGGAAGGCCACAACAGGGGCTACCCCACTTGATCAGACCCCATCTTGGAGTGAACCATGGGACTTTCCACCGGGAACGGCGCATCAGACCCTAGGCCTCAATATCCCTGGCCCTCAGCCCCTACCTCCCCGCACACCTCCAGCACAATGGCCCACAGAGCCAGATTACCCTCAACCAGCACCTCCACAATGGCAAACATACTTACAGGCGATTCCCACTAAAGAGGACTTTAGACAACTGATAGAAGATGTAAAGTCCACGTGTCGCTCGGAAATACAAGTGCTCCAGTCAGGCCTTAAACACCTAGTCGATAGAGTGGAAATGGCTGAAGAAGAAATCCAAGAGACCAAGCTAGCAGTCCACAGAACACAACTCCAGGGAGCAGACCACCATACTATGTTAAGAGATATGCAACGACACGTGGAAGACCTAGACAACAGAGGACGCAGAAACAACATACGAGTGAGAGGAATTCCAGAAGTCAAAGGCCCAGAAGACATACAACATACCTTACAGGATGTGTTTAACAACCTTTTGGGTGAACCCGTCACTAAGTTCATAGAAATGGACAGAGCCAATCGAGCCTTGCGCCCCAAGAGTGCCACCTCACAACCGAGAGATATTATATGTAGGATTAACTCCTACCCCCTGAAAGAGGACATTTGCGGCAAGCCCGTCTAGCGCGCAAAATAACTTACAAAGACGCTCAGGTACAACTATATCCGGATCTCTCGTGGATCACACTACAAAAACGTAGACTTCTTCAACCATTACTGCACGCCCTACAAGAGGAAAATATCCCCTACCGCTGGGGGTTCCCCTTCAGCCTCACAGCTAAAAACCAGGGCAAATCTGCCATCCTACGATACCCAGAAGACCTGCAAGCCTTCTGCGACACAGTGGGAATATCCGTCCCCCGACTTCCAGAATGGGATCTAGTCACCACCCCGCCTACACCACCTGCAACCTGGCAGAAGGTGTCTTCATCCAACAGACCCCGAAACAAAGAGGCATCTCGCAAGAGTACCAAGCACAGAAATGGCTGACCTCGGCTGTACTGACAACGCACTCAAGACACTTGCGGAAGGTCTATTCAATCACCAGATATCGCTGGTGACTCTGCCCTGGACATTATAGTATATTTAGTCCCCCCCTCCTTGCGCCCCAGTTTTACATTTTAGTTTACTATATGGGCATGTCTCTGAGGAGACTAAAGAGAGTAAGAGATATCACACCTATCCACCCCCTCCTGGTTAAATGATAGCAGTTATAGCCATTTTACAATTCATGTTCTATATAACCAAACTAGGGCTCCCCTGCATCCACCCGACCAGTCCTTCTGGACCCCTGTTGGGAGGATCCCGGGAATCCCGTACCGACCTAGGCCTTTTAGCCTCTCAAGGTCATGTGATAACAGTTGTTCGACTTTATATATGTTTAATTTGTACTAACCAATAGTTTTTCTTTCCTTTTCTTCTCTCACTCCCCCTCCCACTTCTCTCCCCCCCCCCGCCTATCCACCACCACGTAACCCACCGTGTAACCCGTGGAATCTGCCTGGCTCTCCTCTCGATGTATGCACACAGCTGCCTCACAACCTTCAGAAAATCCTCTCCGCATCAGGTAAGGCGTCTTTCCCTCATAATTTCACACTGTGGCTAAGATCCTATCTCTAAACGTTCACGGCCTAAACTCCAATAAAAAGAGACATCTGGCGCTAAGGGAGTTTAGACAATCTGGAGCAGACATTATTTTTGTCCAAGAAACACACTTTGACAAGGGGGGCTCATTTACATTCGCTTCTAAACACTTCCCCCAAATATACCACTCTTCAGGCCCACATAAACGAGCAGGTGTTGCCATCCTCATTAAAAATGGGTCTCCCTTTAAGTGCACGGCTCAATACAGCGATCCACACGGCCACTTTGTTATCCTTCAAGGACAATGGCAAAAACAGGCACTTACCCTATGCACCCTCTATGCTCCCAACGTTAAACAATACAACTTCCTGTCTAAAGTATTTACTCGCCTCTTTAACCGCTTGCTGACCGCCGGCTGTCTATTGACGGCCAGGCGGCGCAGCTCTCGTTGCGGGCGGGCGTCATATGACGGCCTCGCATTCCTAGGCCACCAGGGGGCGCGCGCCGCCGCCGGCGATCGCGCGCGCCCGCCGTGTCACTAGGCACCCGGTGCGCGTGCCCGGCGGCCGCGATGTCCGCCGGGCACCCGCGATTACCGGTAACACAGCAGGACCGTGGATCTGTGTGTGTAAACACACAGATCCACGGTCCTGTCAGAGGAGAGGAGACCGATGGTGTGTTCCCAGCACAGAGGAACACCGATCGGTCTCCTCCCCTAGTGAGTCCCCTCCCCCTACAGTTAGAATCACTCCCTAGAAACACAGTTAACCCCTCGATCACCACCTAGTGTTAACCCCTTCCCTGCCTGTCACATTTATACAGTAATCAATGCATTTTTATAGCACGGATCGCTGTATAAATGTGAATGGTCCCAAATATGTGTCAAAAGTGTCCGATGTGTCCGCCGCAATATCGCAGTCACAATAAAAATCGCAGATCGCCGCCATTACTAGTAAAAAAATAAAAAAAAATAAAAATGTTATAAATCTATCCCCTATTTTGTAGACGCTATAACTTTTGCGCAAACCAATCTATATACGCTTATTGCGATTTTTTTTTTACCAAAAATATGTACAAGAATACATATCGGCCTAAACTGAGAAAAAATTTGTTTTAAAGAAAAAAAAATTGGATATTTATTATCGCAAAAGATAAAAATGATTGTGTTTTTTTTTAAACTTCTCACTCTTCTTTTGTTTATAGCGCAAAAAATAAAAACCGCAGGCGCATGCGCGGTCAGCTCCAAGATGGCTGCTTAAGTCCGGAGCTCCGCACTGCCTAAGCCATACGGCGCACATAGCAGGGGATCCGGGGCCCCGGAGGCCGCAAATTGCACACACACCGCGGGCAGAACGGCTTGGGCACGAACCTATGAAGGCAGGTTCGTGCAAGAGGGACCTGGAGCCGCGATTTGGAGCTGCGGCGGGACGGGCCGAATCCAAGATGGCGGACGCCATGCTGCAGACGGCACAGAATGCTGCACAGCACACTGAGGAAAGACAGGGAGACAAGCTGTCCTATGCTGCAGTCACCCGCTCTAACCATCCTGGAACTCCAGTGAGTACAACTAAACCTGCTACTCCCACCCCTGCACTTATAGAGCCCACCACTACACAGTCGCTGGAAGAGCTTCAGCACATGTCCATGGGGCCTACTTCTCCTACCTCAGGAACAGGGCCTGTTTTGACTGACTTATCATCTCACACATTGCTCTCTGCTCCAGACCTCTTCTCCCAATTGTCAGCACTTCTTGACAGAGGCCTAGCACAAACTGCAGCTAAAATCACGGGAGACATTAGGGAAGATTTCCAAGTTCTGGGCTCCCGGATGGAAGCAATTGAGGACAAACTGGATCAGACTATCTCTAAGACCAGGCAAAATTCTGCACACATCCAGGTAATACAGGATCAGCTGGACATTGCACTCTCCCGTATTGATGATCTTGAAAACAGGTCTAGAAGGGAGAACTTCAGAATAAGGGGGCTCCCAGAATCGATAACAGACACAATATCAGTTGTTCAAGACTTTCTTAAACTACTTATCCCTGACATACCTTCCCATAAGTTGGAGATTGACCGAGCCCACAGGAGACTGGGACCCCTCAGGAAAGATGGCCTACCTAGGGACATAGTGGTCAAACTTCACTACTTTTCGGTGAAGGAAGAAGTTATGAAAAAATGCAGATATCAGCACCCTCTCACATGCAGAGGCCATGCAATACAAGTATTTGCTGACATTTCACCAACCACAATACAGAAAAGAAGGTCGCTGAAACCCCTGCTTACGGTTCTGGCTCAACATGATATCAAATATAAATGGGCCTTCCCCTTTGCACTGAAGTTTGACTACAAAGGCAAGACACACTCCTTTCGTAATCTACAAGATGGAGAACGGCTCCTCCTGGACCTCCGTCTCATCTCACAAGAATCAGCAATGGACTTAACGAATTCGTCTGCAAGCTCTTTCAAACGCCCTTCTCCAGCGAGTCCACTTCAGCCGGTTTGGGACAAACCCAAATACAAACGCTCCAAAGAGGCCAGACCCCCGTGACACAGCGAGTCAAGAATTTTTTTTTTCTTTTTCTCTTTTTTCTAATAACACTAACTTTGTTTTTGATCTCTCTCCTCAGTGTGTAGTCTGAGCTCAGAGAGAATTGGGGACAGATGTCTCCTTAATGGGGGAGGGAGGGGGGGAGAGGGGGGATGAGTTCTAGGGGGGATTTATTTTACAGGGAAGGGAAGAGAAGAGAAAGAGAGAATGCCTTTTTCCCCCTTTTGCTTGTTTTATTCGTCTCCCCCCCCCTTTTCCTTTTTCTTTTTCTTTTTTGTTTTTTTTCTTGCCTAATTAACTGTTTATTGACATCTACACCCATAGGGGTCCCTCTTGCGGGAAGCTCACTATAGAAAAACAGCGTTGCTGTGGGCTCTCCTTGCTGATGTCCAGGGCTTACTGTTATTTCCTCGTTTTCCACTGGCACCCTGGTGGTTCTAGGCATGCAGTTACTATTGCTAAAATCCGTGAAAGTTTTATATCTAATATTTGTTGTAGAAATGCTTGCTGGATGGGCCCGGTTCCACTCCCCCTAGGCTAGTTACTAACGAGTCCGTCCCCCCACCCCCGGGTCCCTTTTTGACCCGGGGGTGGGGGGTCTGGTGGGTGGTGGGCGGTTGGGGACACCGGATCCCCCAAATTAGAGTGATTATATTTTTACAGTTTGGTTATTTAACCTAAGGTGCGCCGGGGCTGAGGCAGTCTTGCTGTGCCTCCCCCTACCCCGAGGTTTTGGTAATTCCTTCTCCCTGGGTTAGGTGTCCGCCCGGTACACAGGGACAGGACATGTATGGCTCTACATTGAGTGATTGGCTCCTAAGCCTTCACTGCTCCCTCAGGCCCCTAGGAGGCCTGAAATGTCTTCCCTCAACTTCCCCTTTTTTCTTCCTTCTTCTCTTTTTTCTAACTTCTCTTGTTCCTGCAGTTGGTCGTCTGCCTGTGGGTGTCCATGTTCCACACGAGATGCGACAGGTTTCTTTCTCTACACTCGCTACGATTTCCCTCAGCTTCGTGGATCAGGTAAGCGTTGGTAGATGGGGAGCGGGCCCACCCCCTGTGCTCCATGGCTGTTGACAGTGTATCACCTCCCCCACTTCGGGTGGCGACTCATAATGCTCAAGGGCTGAACTCACCTTCTAAACGAAGGAAGGTCCTGGATTATATGAAGTCCCGCAAAATAGATATCCTGTTTCTTCAAGAGACGCACTTCCCGATCCGGTACAGTCCCCCCTTCATTCATGCACATTTCCCCTTATTCTATTTAGCTAACGCGGAAGATAAAACTAGAGGGGTAGCTATTCTCATCTCCAAGAGTTGTAGATTCACTGCACAACAGGTGCTGCAGGATCCAGAAGGGAGATTTATCCTGGTGAAGGGATCTATAGAGGGTAGATTAGTTTCCCTGGTATCCTACTACGCCCCGAACACAGGACAACTGAAATTCTTCAGTAATCTGTTCAAGACTCTTGACCCCCTACTGGAAGGTTCCATAATCTTAGGCGGAGACTCGAATGTTGCCTTCGACCAAGGTCTAGATAGGTCCAAACCTCCACGGGCTCAGTCCGTCCGCCCAACCAGAACTAGCTCTAAGATAGCTAAATTGATATACTTACATGGCCTCACGGACATTTGGAGAGAACTTAACCCAACAAAAAAAGACTACACTCATTTCTCCCATGCACACCAATCATATGCCCGTCTGGATCATTTATTAATCTCCAATAGCCTAATTCCGTCAGCCAGAAAAGCACAAATTTCAGACACAGTATGGTCAGATCACTCCTTGTTGAGTGTAACAATAAATAACTTTGCTACACAAACCAAACCCACCTTCTGGAGATTACCAGAAACAATTCTCTCTGACCCTATCAGGAAAGTTGAAATCGAAAAGGCTATCTCGGAATACTTTACATTAACCGCTTCCCGACCGCCCACTGTATATTGACGTCCTGTGTTTTAAAGATGGATATCTCGGTAACGGCAGCAGCTGCTGCCACAACCGAGGTATCCATCTTTAGGGCCGGCGATTCTACACACGATAATGGTGGTCTATGCGGCGGGTTCGCCGCGAGATCACCGTTATCGGCGGCGGGAGAGGTGCCACCCCCCCTCCCGCCGCTCTCCCGCACCCTCCGCCGCTTACCGGAGCCGTCGGTAACGGCGGAGGCGATCGGGTCCTTTCACTTCCTCGGTACTGAGACGAGTGAGGCCAAGATGGCCCCCACCCGTCTCTATACCATGTGACGGCCGGAGCGACGTCATTACGACGGCTCCGCCCACTTCTCTTAAAGGCACAATTTATTTTGTGTCATTTTTTAAACGACTTTTTTTTTTTTTTTTTTTTTTTTTTTGCATTATAGTCTAAATATGAGATCTGAGGACTTTTTGACCCCAGATCTCATATTTAAGAGGACCTGTCATGCTTTTTTCTATTACAAGGGATGTTTACATTCCTTGTAATAGGAATAAAAGTGATCCAAATTTTTTTTTTTTAAAAAACAGTGAAAAAATAAATAAAATAAAGTAAAATAAATAATTAAAAAAAAAAAAAAAATTTTTTAAAGCGCCCTGTCCCGACGAGCTCGCGCGCAGAAGCGAACGCATACGTGAGTAGCGCCCGCATATGAAAACGGTGGTCAAACCACACATGTGAGGTATCGCCGCGACCGGTAGAGTGAGAGCAATAATTCTAGCCCTAGACCTCCTCTGTAACGCAAAACATGCAATCTGTAGAATTTTTTAAACGTCGCCTATGGAGATTTTTAAGGGTAAAAGTTTGACGCCATTCCACGAGCGGGCGCAATTTTAAAGCGTGACATGATGGGTATCAATTTACTTGGCGTAACATTATATTTCACAATATAAAAAAAAATTGGGCTAACTTTACTGTTGTCTTATTTTTTTTTTCAAAAAAGTGAATTTTTTCCAAAAAAAGTGCGCTTAGAAGACCGCTGCGCAAATACGGTGCAAAAAAAAGTATTGCAATGACCGCCATTTTATTCTCTAGGGTGTTAGAAAAAAAACAATATATAATGTTTGGGGGTTCTAAGTAATTTTCTAGCAAAAAAACCTGTTTTAAACTCTTAAACACCTAAAATCCAAAACGAGGCTGGTTTTGAAGTGGTTAAATAATACTGCTGATGTTTCTGCTGAAACCCTATGGGCGGCTCATAAGGCGACCATTCGGGGAAAACTAATCCAACTTTCCTCCAAAATCAAAAGGGAACATAGGGTGGACATAGATAATCTCGAAAAGACCTTCCACAAATTGTGTTCGGAGCACAAGAGAGACCCAGCCAGGGTTCCGGTATCCAAACTGGACGCTGCACGTTTGGAGCTCAATCTAGCTCTCACAGTTAAGGCAGAAAAACGCATTTTATGGCAAGGAGCAAAATACTACTACCAAAAAGATAAACCTGGATCTCTCTTGGCCTCCCGACTCACACCACGCACTCACTCGTACTCCTTCCCCAGAATTAAAATAGCAGGCCAACAACACACGGCAAATCCCCTGAAAGTCATGGAAGCCTTCCATGGCTTCTATGCGAATCTTTATAGCAACCATAAGTCGAGTGGGACCCGGGATGTTAACAAATTCTTGGATGACTTGCCGATTCCCACTCTGTCGGCAGAGCACAGAGATAGACTGGAGGCCCCAGTCTCGACTGAGGAAGTACTGGAGGTAATAAAAAACCTAAAGAGACGCTCGGCCCCGGGTCCAGATGGCTTCTCCACGCCATATTATAAAGCTTTTGCGAACACCTTAGCGCCGTTTCTAGCTAAATTTATTAACTCTAAAATTACTGGGGAACCTCTGGGCCCACAGCTGAATACTGCGTTCATCACCGTCATCCCCAAACCGGATAAGGATCCGGGAGAAGTGTCCAACTACAGACCCATTTCTTTGATCAATAATGATCTTAAAATAATGACCAAAGTTATGGCTGACCGCTTAGCATCCTTTATTGGGTCTTATATAGAAAAAGACCAGGTAGGGTTCATTCCTGGACGACAGGGTCCAGACCAAATCAGAAGAACTGTTGATGTGGTCTCGATCTTACAGTCGGGATGGGATGGCGGTGGTGATCAACAAGGTATGCTGTTGTCGCTAGACCTACAAAAGGCTTTCGACTCGGTCTCCTGGTCTTATCTATTTAATATTCTAGAAAGATGGGGCTTTGGCCCCCGATTTTCCGGCCTACTTAAATCATTATATTCTAACCCAGAGGCTAGGATTAAATTACAAGGGCAATTGTCAGAACCCATTAAAATAGCGAGAGGGACTCGCCAGGGATGCCCGCTGTCGCCACTTATATTCGCGATAGCAATTGAATCGCTGGCAATTGCTATCCGTACTAACCCAGACATAGCAGGGGTCAGGTGTGGCCCCAAAATTCACAAATGCGGCTTATTTGCCGATGATCTCATTCTCTACCTTACGTCCCCGATTACTTCCCTCCCTGTGGTCTGTAAACTCCTGGAACAATTTGCCAAGACTTCAGGACTACATGTCAACTATTCGAAATCTCAAGCGCTCAATGTGTCACTCCCAGAGTCACTAGTATCCCGGTTAAAGGCCTCCTTCCGCTTTTCGTGGAGCGAGTCCTCCATACGATACCTTGGTATCAATCTCACACCTAAATTTGAACAACTATACCAGGCTAATTACCCCCCAATCTACAAAAAATTGGAATCAGATCTTAAACAATGGTCCCCGCACAAAATTTCCTGGCTAGGTAAGATAAATTCTATCAAAATGACCCTACTCCCAAGATTATTATATATATTTCGCTCGCTCCCGATTGCCATCAACAAGGATCATCTCCTAGCGTTCCAAAATAAGGTAGTTAAATTCATTTGGGGAAAGTTTGGCCACCGATTGGCAAGACAGTCCTTATATAATCTGAGAAAAAGGGGGGGCCTAGGCCTCCCAAACTTCTTTTGGTATTACCAAGCTGCCAGGCTAGCTCAGCTTTCCACGGTCTATGCTAAATCAGCCAAACCTGACTGGGTAGAAATGGAGAGACAAGCGGCTCCTTCTTTCACGATAGATTTTCTCCTCTGGTGCCCCCCACAGACTAGACCTCCCATCCTATCCCCCTCCTTGTCACAGTCATTGAGAATCTGGGATACTCTTAGGAAGGACCCCTCTCTAGTCTCACAAAGCAAACCTCTGGCTCACGTTTTCCGTAACCCAGATTTCCCTAGATATTAAAGCGTTTAGATGGTGGTTGGATAGGGGATTGTATCGGATCGGGAACTATTTTACCTCAGCTGGACCAATTTCTCTAGCCCATTGCATTAAACATCTGGACCTGCCCATGTCGGAGAGGTTCAGATATATGCAACTATCACATTTTCTTCACTCCATCTGGGTCTCTAAGCCGGACCCTCCTCAATTTACCCCATATGAATTATGGTGTGGGCAGCTTCTGGAGCAGAGGGGGGGGATCTCCATAATCTACTCCTCGCTTGCAACAAACGACAGGAAAACAAAATTCATGCTGGAATGGGAGAAGGATTTTCAGGAATCCTGGGACCTGGAACACTGGCACAAAACCTTCTTTAGATCCTTTAAAGGCATACTAAACATTTCATTAATTGAAGCTAGCTTGAAGGTCATCACTAGATGGTATCTAACTCCCTCCAGACTTTCCATCATGTACCCCTCGGTATCTCCACTATGTTTCCGCGGATGCCACATGAAGGGCACCATGATACACATTTGGTGGGAATGTCCTAAAATCAGAAGCTTTTGGACTAAAATCTTTCAAATAATCTCTAAAGTCACAGCCCTGATGGTCCCCAGGTCTCCTCTGACGGCTCTTCTCAATCACCAAATTCCAGGGGCACCGAAATACAAGCATAAACTAATATTCTTCATCCTGCTTGGTGCCAAACTCACTTTGGCCAAAGCATGGAAGCTCCCTAAGGTCTCTGTTATAGCAGCAAAACGCAAAATCTCATGGATAATGGCCCAAGAGAAGATGGTGAGTTCCATGCTAGACACCTCAGTACAGTTTGAGAAGACTTGGGAACCATGGGCTAAATACGTCGGAGTGGGGGTTCCCCCACTTAAAGTTAATAGTAATGAATAAACTCAGGAATGGACGGGCAGATGACTAACTCTTATCGCTCTCTCTCTGTCTATCTTTCACCTCTTTTCCTTCTTACCCTCCCCCCCACTTACCTCCTTGTCCCCTTACGGGATAACTCGGGTCATGTCCCATGGTAACTATAACCGACATCAGAACGTGTGTTAAGTTGATACCGGGACATTTTTTCGTTGCTTTAATTATATACTGATTTCTCTGTACTTAGTTATTTTACCTGGATTAACTCTGGATTGATCTCTGTATCTGGTTTTGAATGTTGATAACTCAGACAATCCACACCAGAAGAATAGAAGACATATCTATTACCTTGCCCGACTTGAGGCCTCTAGTAGCAAGATGTGGTCTTCCTCTCCTGACACAGTGAGTTCCCTATTGGGGTATTAGGAGACGAGGTGGTAAATAAAGTCATCAGACATTTAGAGGCCTGTGACGGATTAATAATCGCCTCTTTATATCACTCAGGTCGCACAAGGTCTTCCTAAAGACTGTCTTCTCCTTGGTGAACATTATTGACCTAGAATTTATTGACTTATTTTGTACATTGAACCTATTTTACAGCTGATACTCTGAATGTAATGGTATTTCATGTTATCCTTTTGAAAAACCAATAAAACTTTAAAACGTAAAAAAAAAATAAAAACCGCAGAGGTGATCAAATACCACTAAAATAAAGCTATATTTGTGGGGAAAAAATGATAACAATTTAATTTGGGTACAGTGTTGTATGACCGCGCAATTGTCATTCAAAGTGCGACAGCGCTGAAAGCTGAAAAATGGCTTGGGCAGGAAGGGGGCGAAAATGCACTGTATTGAGGTGGTTAAATCTGAGCACGAGATCTTAGTGGTGGGAGGCGACTTTAATCTAACTCACTCAACAACTGTGGATCGTCAGGTGGTGAGCCCCAGGGCGATACCAGCTCGAGCCCTACGAGACTCGAAGCTCTTTCGCAAGCTCTCTAGACGTTATGCTCTTTTCGATGCCTGGAGGGCTCTCCACCCAGGCGATCGGCAATACACATTTTATTCAGCTCCCCACCAAACACACTCGCGCATCGATTATTTCTTTGTAAATAACTTTACGCTTAGAATTACACGAGAGGCACGGATACTACCAATTTCATGGTCTGACCATGCACCTATTTTACTTAAGTTGGAACTAGGTTCCAACAACTGTAGACCCTACAACTGGAAATTAAACACATTTCTCCTCCAGCACCTCCCATCGACAACGGAATTAACAACTACTTTAAAATACTACTTTGCTGAAAATAATACCCCCGACGTGTCTCCCCCCACACTATGGGAAGCCCACAAGGCTGTAATCTGAGGCAGATGCATGGCACTATCTTCTGCCATGAAAAAGGATGTTCTGGCCACAAAACTTCAAACCGAAAAAGAGCTTAGAGCCTTAGAAAACCAACTGCAACGGTCCCCTCCCCTAACCCTCCTTAAAAAAATCATACACTTGCGAACAACACTGAGCGACCTAGCTATGGGGCGGGTAGAAAAAGCCATCCTTAGACTAAGACAAATGTACTATGATAAAGGCAATAAGGCACATTCCTTACTAGCGAAAAAAATACGAGATAACAGTCACATGTCCACACCACACCAAATTAAGAGTAAACTAGGTTCCCTGTTAACTCACCCCAAAGACATTGCCAATACCTTTGCAGACTACTACCAGGACCTTTACAATAATCCTAATATTCCTAGTGACCCCACTCCCCCAGACCTTCTCCAGCGCATGCAACATTACCTTACACAGAGTGGAGTCCCACAGCTCCAAACCTCTGATCTGACAGCCTTAAACATGCCGATCACCGAAGAGGAAATAGAACAGACCATTAAGACCCTCCCGTCCCACAAAGCCCCAGGTCCGGACGGATTACCTTACGAGTATTATAAGGCCTTCCTTCCCATTCTCTTACCACATATGTGCAAACTTTTTAACGCCTTTTACCGAGACTCCCCCATCCCATCAGACATGCAACGATCATTTATCACTTTGATCCCCAAACCAGACAAAGACCCTACCCTATGTGCTAACTACAGACCCATCGCCCTACTGAACTCAGACCTTAAAATTTTTACTAAACTGTTATCAATCCGACTGAAAATGATCCTCCCATCCTTTATCCATAAAGACCAGGTGGGCTTTGTCCCCCTCAGACAGGCAGGGGATAATACCAGAAAAGTGATTGACCTGGTAGATGTGGCGAACAGGGAGAAATCGGCGTCTTTGCTACTTAGTCTGGATGCCGAAAAGGCCTTTGACCGACTTGGGTGGCCCTTCCTGTTCGCCACATTACAACATGCAGGGTTTCGGGGACCATTCCTAAGAGCCATTAAACACCTCTTTTCCAATCCCTCCTCACAGGTGAGGACTCCTTTTGCCCTTTCCTCCACCTTCTCAATAAAAAACGGCACCCGTCAGGGATGCCCACTGTCACCCCTACTATTCGCACTCTGTGTCGAACCCCTGGCGGCCTCTATTCGAGGCAACCAGGATATTCGAGGAATCTCAGTCAGGGGCCGGGAGTTTAAGATCTCACTATTCGCTGATGACGTGATTCTCACCCTAACCCAACCCCGAATCTCCCTTCCAAGTCTACATGCAGAACTCGACAAATACGGAGCCCTATCGGGCTATAAAATTAATACTTCTAAGTCAGAGGCCCTTCCAATTAATATCTCGGAAACGGAAACAGCACATCTGAAGGCAAATTTCACCTACCACTGGAAAACCACATCATTGAAGTACTTAGGGGTACACATCACCACAAAATTCAATACTTTATACCAGGAAAACTTTCCTCCCCTTTTCCGTTCCATCAGAACCCTGCTTACAACCTGGAAAAGACATCATATCTCCCTGTTAGGTCGGATCGCATCGATTAAGATGACAATCCTCCCGAAATTACTTTATCTCTTCCAAACATTACCCATCCCCATCCCCCGTAATCATCTGAGTAAACTGACCTTTTTAAATTCACTTGGAATTATAAACGACATAGAATTCCCCAATCGGTAATGATGGCGGCACGCTCAGATGGAGGCCTTGCCTTCCCCAACCTCATTAAATATTATCAAGCCACCCAACTACGAGCAATAACCTCATGGTTCACTCAAAAGTCCTATAATAGATGGACAGAAATTGAAAAAATATGGTTAGCCCCAACCCACCCAAATAGCTTACTATGGAACACGAGGGCAGAGGTCCCCCCTGAGCGCTTACTGGGAACTATGTCCCAGCTTCGTCAATTGTGGAACAAACTATCCCGCTTACATGAGTTGTCCTCAGAAAAATCAGTTCTAACGTCCTTTGTCTGCAACCCCAAAATTTCAGATAGTCTCACCCACCAGATGTCTCATCCATGGTCGTCACGGAACCTTTTCCATTACGGACACCTAGTAGATCCTAGATCGCGCAGGCTATTGTCCTACTCTGATCTTCAGACTAAATATGACCTGCCACATCAAGCTTTCTACAGTTACCTGCAAATACGTCACTATGCCCTGTCCATATCGCCTGACCTACAATTCTCTCCTCCAACGTCTTTTGAAAACCTAATCCTGGGGGGCACGGCCCAGAAGGGCTTAATCTCTGATATGTACAAAATAATAAATGCCTACCCACTGGAAACTAAAGGTAAACATGCTTATATGATCAAATGGGAAAAAGCCCTCAATGAGGAATTCCCCATGGAGCAATGGCAGACGATATGGACCCAGGTGGCCAAAAGTTCCCTCTGTACCCTATACAAGGAAAACACCTATAAAATCCTCCTCTACTGGTACATGACTCCAGATACCCTCCACGCCATATACCCTTCTAGCTCCGATCGCTGTTGGCGATGTCAAAAAGAAAGAGGGACCCTCTTCCACCTCTATTGGAGCTGTCCACTGATTACTCCTTTCTGGACTGCAGTTCAACAGTTGTTGGCAGGTCTTCTAGAGGTACAGATCCCCATGATCCCCAAGTCATTCCTCTTAGGAGTCCTACAACTAAAGATTCCCACACCCTACAAAAAATTAATGTGCCACATTCTTACAGCGGCACGATGTCTTATTGCTCTACACTGGAAAAAAACCCTCCCCCCCACTTCTGAAGCTTTATACGCCAGAATTAAAGATATGGAGTTGATGGAGAAGATGACGGCCAGAATACAGGACAGGCTGGAAGCACATAATAAAGTATGGGAGCTGTGGCATCTTCGAGAGGATCCACCATGAATAAGTACATAAGTTTCTTCTATAACAACCCCCCCCCCCTCTTCTTTCATTTCCTTTTCTTTCCTTCTCTTTCTCTATACCTCGAGTAATCTAATGACTCGCACAATTTTGAGCAATATAACAGGGAAAAATGAAGGGATTTGTTATATACATGCTCTCCAGTATATGTTCCTTCTTTTTCTTTTGTCATGTTCTACATATTATGTATGCTTGTAATACAAATATTACAATAAAGTGTTATTTGGAAAAAAAATTGTAATTACACTCCCCTGTTAAACAGGGGCTGAAAAATTGGGCCTTAGGCACTGGTGCTGATGCCACAACACTGCAACCCCTCAAAGAAACTCTAGTTGGAACGCAGGAACGAGCCCTGCTGCAAAGTATTGCATCAAAAGTTGTAATTACACGCCCCTGTTAAACAGGGGCTGAAAAATCGGGCCTTAGGCACTGGTGGCAGCGCCCAGAACCAAAAATGTTCTTACAAGCCATCAGCGTGATCATTGAGGAAGAAGAGGATAATTACTCAGGATAGTCACTCAGCATCAGCATAGGCAGTCTTTGAAGGGACCTGAGATTTCAAAAAAAATTATTCGGTTACATCAGCATCAGGTGCTTGGTAGCTGGTGGTGATCCAAGACTGATTCATTTTTATGAAGGTCAGTCGATCGACCGAGTCGGTGGACAGATGCACCCTGTGATCGGTTACAAAGCCTCCAGCAGCACTGAATGTGCGTTTCGAAAGAACGCTGGTTGCAGGACAGGCCAGTAGCTCAATTGCATACTGTGCAAGCTCTGGCCAGTGATCCATCCTCAAGACCCAGTAACCCACAGGATTTTCGGTGGGAAAGGTGTCCAAGTCAGATCTTGCCCCTAGGTATTCCTGCACCATGTAAAACAGACGCTGGCGATGGTTACTGGAACAAATCATACCTTGGGGCTGCGGACTAAAAAATTGTCTGAATGCATCGGTCAAACGCCCACCTTCTCCACCGCTCCTTCTTTGACTGACCGAAGCTTCAGCAACACGTTGTCCAGGAACAGGAGTTTGTAACCTCCCAGTCTCTGGGAACGTCTTGCACAGACCTTTCTGAAAGGCCTCCCGAAGATGTTTCATCCTCTGCTCCATCTGCGATGGCAAGATAAGGTCCGCAACCTTACCCTTGTAACGTGGATCAAGGAGGGTTGCCAGCCAGTATTGGTCCTTCTCCTTGATACCACGAATACGAGGATCCTTCCGCAGGCTTTGCAGGATCAGGGAGGCCATGCAGCGTAGGTTTGCTGAGGCATTCGGTCCGGAGTCCTCTGGGTCACTAAGGATGACATGGTCCGCAGCCAGTGGCGGAATTTTCAGGGTCGCAACAGTCGCACTTGCGACTGGGCCCTGGAATTCTGCCAGTGTGGGGGGGGCCCAAGACCCCGCACCTCCCCTGGCTGGCATCTAACTATACAGGAGAGGGGGGCGGGAGGGGCGATCGGCAGCTGTGTGATGTCTGCGCTCTTGGGGATGTCCCTCCAGGCAGCACACAGTTCACTTCCCGAATATCAGTGAGTACAATGGAGAGGGGAGGGGCCTCTGACCCGAGCAGACACCAGATTGAGTGCACAAGTTTGTCCCTCTGCTTGTACACTCTGAGTCTTGCTGATACACGCTCAGGTCAGAGGCCCCTCCCCTCTCCATTGGATACAATGATATTCAGGAAGTGAACTGTGCTGCCTGGAGGGACATCCTGCGGACATCACAAGGAAGCATGCTGCTTCTCATGTAAGTAAAGCACAATACTGGCCACCCACCTGTCCCCTCTCACACTGTCCCCTCTCACACTGTCCCCCCACACACTGTCCCCTCTCACACTGTCCCCCCCACACACTGTCCCCTCTCACACTGCCCCCCCTCACACTGTCCCCTCTCACACTGTCCCCTCTCACACTGTCCCCCCACACACTGTCCCCTCTCACACTGTCCCCCCACACACTGTCCCCTCTCACACTGTCCCCTCTCACACTGTCCCCTCTCACACTGTCCCCTCTCACACTGTCCCCCCACACACTGTCCCCCCACACACTGTCCCCCCACACACTGTCCCCTCTCACACTGTCCCCCACACACTGTCCCCCCACACACTGTCCCCTCTCACACTGTCCCCTCTCACACTGTCCCCCCACACACTGTCCCCTCTCACACTGTCCCCTCTCACACTGTCCCCTCTCACACTGCCCCCCCACACACTGTCCCCCCACACACTGTCCCCCCACACACTGTCCCCTCTCACACTGTCCCCCCACACACTGTCCCCCCACACACTGTCCCCCCACACACTGTCCCCTCTCACACTGTCCCCTCTCACACTGTCCCCCCACACACTGTCCCCTCTCACACTGTCCCCCCACACACTGTCCCCCCACACACTGTCCCCTCTCACACTGTCCCCTCTCACACTGTCCCCCCACACACTGTCCCCTCTCACACTGTCCTCTCTCACACTGTCCCCCCCACACACTGTCCCCTCTCACACTGCCCCCCCCACACACTGTCCCCTCTCACACTGTCCCCCCACACACTGTCCCCCCACACACTGTCCCCTCTCACACTGCCCCCCCACACACTGTCCCCTCTCACACTGCCCCCCCCACACACTGTCCCCTCTCACACTGCCCCCCCTCACACTGTCCCCTCACACACTGTCCCCCCACACACTGTCCCCTCTCACACTGTCCCCCCCACACACTGTCCCCTCTCACACTGCCCCCCCCCACACACTGTCCTCTCTCACACTGCCCCCCCCACACCCTGTCCCCTCTCACACTGCCCCCCACACACTGTCCCCTCTCACACTGCCCCCCCACACACTGTCCCCTCTCACACTGCCCCCCCACACACTGTCCCCTCACACACTGTCCCCCCACACACTGTCCCCTCTCACACTGCCCCCCCCCCCACACACTGTCCCCTCTCACACTGCCCCCCCACACACTGTCCCCTCTCACACTGCCCCCCCACACACTGTCCCCTCTCACACTGCCCCCACACACTGTCCCCTCTCACACTGTCCCCTCTCACACTGTCCCCCCACACACTGTCCCCTCTCACACTGTCCCCTCTCACACTGCCCCCCCCCTCACACTGTCCCCTCTCACACTGTCCCCTCTCACACTGTCCCCCCCACACACTGTCCCCCCCACACACTGTCCCCCCCACACACTGTCCCCTCTCACACTGTCCCCCCACACACTGTCCCCTCTCACACTGTCCCCTCTCGCACTGTCCCCTCTCACACTGCCCCCCCACACCCTGTCCCCTCTCACACTGCCCCCCACACACACTGTCCCCTCTCATACTGCCCCCCCACACACTGTCCCCTCTCACACTTCCCCCCCACACACTGTCCCCTCACACACTGTCCCCCCACACACTGCCCCCCCACACACTGTCCCCCACACACTGTCCCCCCACACACTGTCCCCCCACACACTGTCCCCTCTCACACTGCCCCCCCCACACACTGTCCCCTCTCACACTGCCCCCCCCCACACACTGTCCCCTCTCACACTGCCCCCCCACACACTGTCCCCTCTCACACTGCCCCCCCACACACTGTCCCCTCTCACACTGCCCCCCCACACACTGTCCCCTCACACACTGTCCCCTCTCACACTGTCCCCTCTCACACTGTCCCCTCTCACACTGCCCCCCCCACACACTGCCCCCCCCCACACACTGTCCCCCCACACACTGCCCCCCACACACTGTCCCCTCTCACACTGTCCCCCCACACACTGTCCCCCCACACACTGTCCCCTCTCACACTGTCCCCTCTCACACTGTCCCCCCACACACTGTCCCCTCCACACACTGTCCCCCCCTCACACTGTCCCCCCTCACACTGTCCCCCCCACACACTGTCCCCCTCTCACACTGTCCCCTCTCACACTGTCCCCCCCTCACACTGTCCCCCCCCACACACTGTCCCCTCTCACACTGTCCCCCCCACACTGTCCCCTCCACACACTGTCCCCTCTCACACTGCCCCCCCACACACTGTCCCCTCTCACACTGCCCCCCCCACACACTGTCCCCTCTCACACTGCCCCCCCACACACTGTCCCCTCTCACACTGCCCCCCCACACACTGTCCCCTCTCACACTGCCCCCCCACACACTGTCCCCTCTCACACTGCCCCCCCCCCACACACTGTCCCCTCTCACACTGCCCCCCCACACACTGTCCCCTCTCACACTGCCCCCCACACACTGTCCCCCCACACACTGTCCCCCCACCTGTCCCCTCTCACACTGTCCCCACACCTGTCCCCTCTCACACTGGCCCCCACCTGTCCCCTCTCACACTGGCCCACACCTGTCCCCTTTCACACTGGCCCCCACCTGTCCCCTCTCACACTGGCCACCCACCTGCCACATAGCCCCTCTTTTATCACACTGCCCACGTCATACTATTTCCCCATCATACTGCCCCCACCTGTCTCACTGTCCCCTGTCACACTGCCCCCTTGGCACAATACATTCCTGTCATACTGCCCCCTCCTGTAACACTGCCCCTCCATCATTCTGCCCCCTCGTCACACTGCCCCCTTCTGTCATATTTACCCCCCTCCTGTCACACTAACCCCCTCTTGTTAAACAGTCCCCCTCCTTTCACAGTGCTCCCTCATTACACTGCCCCCCTCTTGTAATACTTCCCAGGTATCCTTTTCCTGTCACACTGCCCCCCTCTTGTCACAATGTCCCCCTGTCATACTGCCCCCTCCTGTCACACTGCCCCCATCGTACTGCCCCTTCTTGTCACACTGCCCCCCTTCTTTCACAGTGCCCCCTCTTATCACACTCCCCCCTCTGGTCACACTTTCCAGATACCCTTCTTTGGTCACACTGCCCCCTCCTGTCAAAATACCCCATCATACTGCCCCTCATTCTTTCACAATACCCCCCCTCCCCCATCATAGTGCGGGTCAGGGGCCCTTCATGGTTTCTTGCACTGGGGCCCTGAAGGTTATAGTTACGCCTCTGTCCGCAGCCACTTCCTCCCAGCCACGTACAAGTCCATGGGTTTCTTGGGACTGTAAATGATCCCTTAAAGACTGCTGCTGATGCTGAGTGCCAGGCTCTACCTCCATGCTGACACAATCCTCTTCCTCCTCGTCGTCCTCCTCCTCCTCCTCCTCTTCCTGTGTGATCGGCGGGCACGCAGGAACACTGTCTGGATAAATGGGGCCTTGAGAGCTAAGGAAGTCCTCCTCTTCCTGCCTCTGTTCTGCCTCAAGTGCCCTGTCTATTATTCCACGCAGTGTGTGCTCCAACAGGTGGACAAGGGGGACAGTTTACTGATGCATGCACTGTCACTGCTCACCATCCTCGTGGCCTCTTCAAATGGTGACAGGACAGTGCATGCATCCCTGATCATGGCCCACTGGCGTGGGGAAAAAAAACAAGCTCCCCTGACCCTGTCCTGGTGCCATAGTCGCACAGGTACTCATTGATGGACCTCTGCTGCGTGTGCAGCCGCAGCTGCATGGTCAACATTGAGTCCCACCTGGTGGGCGTGTCACAGATTAGGCGGTTCTAGGGCAGGTTAAATTTCTTTTGGAGGTCAGCCAGCCGAGCACTGGCATTATATGACCGGCGGAAATGCACACAGACTTTCCTGGCCTGCCTCAGGACATCCTGTAAGCCCGGGTACCTGCCCAAGAACCGCTGCACCACCAAATTAAGAACGTGAGCCAAACAGGGCACATGGGTCAGTTGTCCCTGTCGGAGGGCGGAGAGGAGGTTGGTGCCATTGTCGCAAAGCACCATACCTGCCTTAAGCTGGTGTGGCGTCAACCACCTCTGAACCTGCCCCTGCAGAGCTGACAGAATCTCTGCCCTAGTGTGGCTCCTGTTCCCCAAGCACACCAGCTCAAGCACCGCCTGGCATCTTTTGGCCTGCATGCTTGCGTAGCCCCTTGAACACCTATGGAGCACCACTGGTTCCGAAGACAAATCAGCACAGGAAGAGGCCATTGAGGAAGAAGAGGAGGTGGAGGAGAGAGGTGTGGCAGAATCACCAATAGTAGTATTTTGGAGGCGTGGTGGCGGAACAACCTCCAACACTACTGCACCCTGTCCTGCATCCTTCCCAGCTGCCAGAAGAGTCACCCAGTGTGCAGTGAAAGATAGGTAAC